>JAMKQA010249252.1:0-11704 GCA_024699735.1 Posidonia australis | reverse complement strand
TGATTTGCAAGTAGATTCTGTGATTAGATGCGAAACAAGGATGAAAAATAGCCCAAAATGTGATGGAAAGCATTTAAAAACCTTAAATGAGGGATTTAGAAATAATCCAAGGGTTAAAATGTAAATTTTATGCTCAAAAATGTTTTAATGAGAATTCAGGGGCTTAAATGCAAAATTTCAGGGTCTGATTGAAACGAAAATCAAGCTTTTATGTTGTTTAGAGTAATTATGAAGTTTTCTGAGGTTTAAAATGCAAAATCTACAATCAAAACTCATTTTTTAAAAGTTCTGGGGGTTAAATGACAATTTTCAGGACCTAACTGTAAAGAAAACTCAGTTTTTATGATGTACAGTGATTTTGAAAGAATTCAGGGTTCATATTGTAATTTTTCCCAGAGAAAAAGTATTTCAGAAAACCTCAGGGACCTAAATGTAAAATTCCAGGACTGAAAGGTATAAAAAAAAGGACCTAGATGTTAGAAAGGACCTAAAAGTGATAAAAAAAAGACTAAAATGTAATTATCAAAAACTTAAAATAACAAATGAAAAAAAAGACAAAAAAAACTGTTCGAAGATCGCCGGAGTTCGCCAGCGACCTGTCGCAGGCGAACTTTTCCGACGACCTCCAGAGGGTTCTCCGGGCAACGGCGGGGCTAGGGAGGATCGGTGGACTATCGAGGCGGCACGGTGGAGCTCCGGGGATCACCGACGAGGCCTGGGGAGGTCTGAGGTCTTCCCCCCACCTTGAGCTCCGGCGAGGAGCTTTGACGGTGCCGGAGGAGACGACGGCGAGGCTGGCGGCGATCTGGAGGCTGGAGCGGCACGGCGGAGGCCCGAGGAGTGTCGCGGGGACACAGCGAGGCTGACGGGGGCGCAGGCAAGGCGCGGGGATGTCTGGAGCATTCCCCCCACCTCGTGCTCCAACGAGGCGGACTGCGGCGGTGGCTGGGTCGTCGCGGGGCGTCGGTGCGACGGCGGAGCGGCGCGGGAGTGCTTGGCGCGCGGCGGGGGATCCTCTGGAGGCGATGGTTCGGAGCGGGAGTGGCTGGAACGCCGCGGGGCTCCTCGCCGGCGGGTGGCGGCAGCGTCGACGGCAACGGCGTGCTGGGCTGCTGACGGGGTTACGGGCATGGTGCGGAGGCTCTTCCGGCGATGGGATCAGAGGAGAGGAGAGGCGAAGGAAGGAGGAGGAGCGGAGAGGGGAAGGGCCCCCCTGGGGGCCTTGCCCGCAGATCGCCTGCGGTGGTGAACCCACCACCGGCAGGGGAGGCGACAGCGTGTTGGGGACGCGCGGGGTGCCTGGCTCCCTCGCGGCACGTCCCAGAGGCTCTAGGGTGCGATAAGAACGGAAAAGAATGGGAGAGTTTGTTACCTGGGTGTAGATGTCCTCCATGGTGGCTGGACGGCATTCCTCCTCCGGTTGGCTCTGGTTGCGAGAACCGGCTGGTGGCTCTCGCGGTTGCTGGCTGGGATGTTCTCCGGCGCTAGGGTGCGAGTAGGGTTGCTGGCTCGGAGGTTACGAAAGGGTGGCTCGTGCTGGTTGCTGGCTCTGGGGACGAGAGGGGTTCGCTGGCTGATCGGATGGCTGGTGGCTGGCTGCGCTGGTGCGAGAGGAGGTGGTCGGTCGCTGGGTCCTCTCTGGTTCCCGGGCAACGGTGGGGTTTTCTGCTGCTGGGATTTTTTTTGGACGAAAAAAGGCTCCTCCCTCTCTCCCCCTGTCGACGGTGGGGTGTTGGCCAGTCAAAACCATCCCCCCAATCGCGTAGGAGATCCCGTCCTCCAGCCCAAACTTCCTTCTTTTGTTTTTGTTTTTGATTTCAAAATGACGCGCTCTTGCTTTTCCTCTTTTTTTTGTTGGTTTGTTTTATTATTATTATTATTATTATTTATTGTTTTAATTTTTTGTGATTTTAATTATGGTTTTTGAATTTTATTATTTTAAGTTAATTAAATGATTTTAATTTTGGGTTTTGAATTTTATTATTTTAAGTTTAATTAAATGATTTTAATTAGGTTTTGAATTTTATTATTTTAAGTTTAATTAAATTATTTTAATTAGGGTTTGGATTTTATTATTTTAAATTTAATTAAGTGATTTTAATTTGAGCTTGGGTTTTATTATTTAAAGTTTAATTAAGTGATTTTAAGTTTGGGTTTTAAGATTTTATTTGTTAAATTAGGGTTTTATTGAATTTTTAAGTGGATTTGGACTGGATTAAGTGGGCTTAGGTTGATTTGTTGGATTTCAGGTTTAAATGGGTCAAGTAGGCTAGTGTGGGCCTGATTGGGACCTATGTGGGCTTGGATTTTGGTGGTCGCGACCAGAGCATCAATCGGAGGAGCCTGCTGCCAAGTGACTTCAAAATCGAGGTGTCTACAAAGTACAAATAATAATCACTGCAATGGCTATCCATAATTTTATTGTGAAGCAAAGACTTAATAGTGTTTTCAAAAATTATGATTGAACAACTAATAATGCAAACGAAACTAATGCAAATCAAAATAATATAGATGCTATGGCAGATGAGCTTAAGATGGAGATGGTGAGAGACACTATTCATGATGAAATTGTTGTGGTTAGAAATAGACATTAGTTTTGTATTTTAACTTTTGTAATTTTTCCGTTGTAGCAAGTCTTTTTATTGATTTGAACATTTATTGTGAATGTGTATATCTATTTTTATTCCTATTTTTATTGTGAATGTGTATATCTATTTTATTGGACATGAGCTGACACATGTGGAATTACTTGACATTCTTTTCAAAAGACATGCAGCCATAAGAAAATACATTCAAGTTTCAAACACATCGAACAAAGAGACATGTATCATTATTGAGATAGAAATGGTTGACAATGAGAAAGAAATTAATAGAGTCACTCAAGAAGGAGAATCTGCGTCTATAACATCGGAAAGTAGTAAGCAATAAGTTGCCTTATCCTAATAAAAGAACACCACTTGCCAATGTCAAAGAAAAGGCAGCAAATGCAAGGGTAGCTACATGTAAAGCCAAAGAAGAGAGATTTATATCAGATATTTGTGTAATTTATGACAGATATTTGTTGACAATTCGGTTCCATTATACCGTCAATCCGAATAATACGGTTCCATGTCTAAGATAAACATTTGACAATGCGGTTCCATTATGCAATTAAGATGTAGTCTGGTACAATATAAATGTACAAAGATGATGGTGATCTCTACCCAAAAAAAAAAGTATAGACATAAATAGTCTAATATGTAAGCGAAGCTGTGCAAAAATGTCTACGCTGTCATGTTCTATCATAGATGAAACTAATGCAAATCAAAATAATATAAATGCTATGATGGATGAGTTGAGATGAGGATGGGGCAAGACACTAATCATGATGAAATTGTTGTGGCTAGAAATGAGCATTAGTTTTGTATTTTAGCTTTTGTAATTTTCTTGTTGTGGTAAGACTTTTAATTGATTTAAACATTTATTGTAAATGTGTATATCTATTTTATTGGACATGTGTTGGTATATGTGGAATTACTTGACATCCTCATCAAAGGAAATATAGCTACAGGAAAATTCGTTCAAGTTCCAAGCACATCAAACAAAGAAATAAGTAGCACTACTGAGATTGAAATGATTGGCAAAATGGTGTTTGTAAGGGCCGACCTCGTTGCAGTGGTCATGAAGGAGAGCGTCGGAAGCTGAGGAGCCACTGGGTGTTGGAGCGGCGTCGGAAGCTGAGGCATCGACGTCGGTGGATGAGGAGGAGATGTCGGTTTGGAAGGGTGCCTCGAAGCCTATAAATAGACTAGATCTTCACTGACGGTGGTCAAGTGTTGAGAGAAAAAGAGAGGAGAGAAATCTATATCAGAAGGGAAGAGGATCGTCGAAGGTTTTGCCGCCGTACGTGAGTCGCCTGCCTTGGGCTAGGAGGCCAGCGGATTTGGGAGCTCGTCAGAGAAGGTGTGTATGAGTATGGGTGTGTGGTGGAGGTTTTCGTGGGATTTTGTTTTTGGGTTCCATGGATTATTTTGGCCGCAGACGGAGGAAGAAGAAGGGGGAATAGTGATTGTGTAATTTTTTTTTAATTTGGTTGCTTGTTGTGTAAATAGATGAATAGTGTTGGTGCCTTTGGCGTGAGTGGAAGGGTTTTGGCCATTTTGTAACTTTTATCTTAAGTTATTAGATTATGGTATTTAAATTTTGATTTAGGATTTTACGTTTTCTTTATTTCACATAAACAACCACAAATATTATAATAATTACATTACTTATGTTTTGGGATTAAAAATAATGGAAATCTTGCAATAAAAAGATTTAAGTTGTGAAATTTTACAGTTACATCCACAGATTGTATGTTTGATGATATGTATTGACAAATTTCATATGGACCCCTAAAAAAACTTATGGTTTAGAGATTTTTCAAAAATATTGGATTTTGTTGGGATAACATGGAAGAAGACTAGGAAATTGTAGCTTATTTATGGATATTGGATATTTTGTAATTTTTAATTAAATTTGTGCATATTTAAAGAAAGTCCTTATATTAATTGCCATATGCCATGTTTTTCTATCATGTTATCTTTATTGCATTTAGGTCCTAAATAGAATCGTAATGTTTCTAAAATAATTATCAATTTCAATGTAGCTAAGATTTTGTAATTACATCATGATCTTAGACTTAGGAGAAAATTATATAATACTCCTTGTACCTTTTATTATTGTACAACTAAGGAAAATTTTACAATTAAGTCCTTTCATTATTATAGAATTGAAGATTAGTCTAATTTGATGAAAAGGATAAAAAGTACAAGTCTCTCACTTTAAGATATGGAAGAGAGAAAACAGAGTCATGGCATATGACTCTTCGAAGTAATGACCCCAATGGGGGATGCACTAGCCTGACAAGGTTTAATGTTGGATCCTATGAGGATCTAATGGCAACGATAAGACCGTAAGACTCAACTCAGATTTGATGTCTACTAACTGACACAGGTTGGTATATGAGATCCTCCATATGAATAAAGAGTGAAATAGAATATATAATAATGGGAGTGAATATGGATTGTATGACAACTGGAAGAATTCGTCATACCAGCGGTGAGTGGTCTAAAAGATTGAAAGGAAATGAAAGTAAAAACCTAGAAATTACTATTTTGTCTTGAGTCTGTGTTAGATTAGAAACTCCACATGCATATTGAGTTTACTTAAACTCATACCAACTTATTGTTTAATGCAGGTAATTAGAGAAGTATTCTTGGGGTATTTGCATGATACATTGCATGGCTTATCCAAGTATACATGGACCCTAAAGTGTTTTAATTTAGCATTGTTGTTTCTTTCAAATTATGTAATAGTTATGTAATGGACAAGAGTTCAGCAATATAATGAATATTTTGGTTTAGTATTGTTGTTCTCTTTTATCTGTTTGTGATATTCACGTCTATACGGATCCTTTGTTATGACTTCCACTAGCTTGTACGGGTGTGGACATTACAGTGTTACTCAAGAAAGAGAAACTGCGTTTGTGACATCGAAAAGTAGTAAACAACAAGCCACCTTATCCTAACAATCAATCCCTAAATGAAGGAAGGCTTCTAAATATGAAAACAATAATAAAGAAATCAAACATGGGTTCAAAATTAAAGTCTTGAGTGAAAAGATTGATTTGACTTATGAATTTCTTAATGTTTCAAAAGATAAGACATAGCTTGCCAAGGTAAAAGAAGAGGTTACAGATGCAAGAGATGTTGGGAAAACGATCTTCCTACAGAATCTAGAGGGAAAACAAAGAAGAAAGATAAGCACATAGTCACGGAAAATCGAAGATTTATGTGGTTCGACAAGTTACCTACGTCCACGACCGTACTACGATTCTTATTCTTATTTTTTTCAAAAATACTTGTTACAAAAAATTGCCCCTTTTATATAGAAGAGATCTAGAACATCTGAGTATATGAAATTACATATATAGTTTTAAATTTTTTTTCTCAGGAGCACGCTCCCAAACGCCCTCCTTACAGGCAAAGGGCACTGCCCCTCGCACCCCCTGCCAACTCAACCGCAAAAGTTGGATCCACAGGCCTTGGGTTCAGCATAATTAGACTCCACATACCTAACAAGAGAAGCTACGCGTACAACCAAAGAAAGATTTATGTCAGATATTTGTTTACGAGATTGAAATGGTTGGCAATGAGTAAGAAATTAATGGTGTTACTCAAAAGAGAGAAACTACGTCTGTGACATTGGAAAGTAGTAAACAACAAGTTGTCTTATCTTAGGAATCAATCCTTGGACAAAGGAAGACTTCTAAATGTGAAAACAGTAACGAGGAAATCAAACATGTGTTCAAAGTAAAAGTTTTAAGTGAAAAGATTAATTTGACTTATGAATTTCTTAATGTTTCAAAAAAAAAAAAGTATAACTTGTCAAGATAAGAGAAGTGGCCCCAAATACAAGAGAAATTGCCCGTATAGCCAAAGAAGAGAGATTACGACTAATATTTGTTAACAATTTGGTTCTGTTATACGGCCAACCTAGACAATTCGGTTCCATGTCTAAAGATAAATATGTGGCAATTCGGTTCCATTACGTAGTCAAGATGTAGTCTAATTTGTATCGAGTAAATGTACAAAGAAGATGGTGATCTCTATCTATATATACACACACACACGTAAAAAGTCTAACATGAAAGCAAAGCTGCGCACCAAATGTCTACGCTGTCCTGTTCTGTCACTGTCCATATATTATTCCTTGGATTTTGCTTGACTTTACTTTGTGGTCTAGATATTAATGTGACATATGCTGAATGTGTGATCAACTGTCAATTCCCGGTAGCTTTGTATTCTCGAAAAAAAAAAAAAAACTAGAAAACTTTGTTTCAAAATTTGTCGATAGACACATGGATGTCTTCATCTTTTTTTTTTTTTTTGGTTCCGTTTGAGTTACTTCACATTGATGCGACTACAACCTTTGAGTGGCGAGAGTTTAAAACAGTGGTCATCATAAATTGCTACCAGATACAAATACAAGATTCCATTGCCTGCAGACGTATGTGTGATTCGCGTGAGAGTACATTTGTAGTACGCAATCAATACTTTATTCAAAGATATATATATATATATATATATATAAAAGCAATCGCTGTAGTAGATGCGTTGGATGCCCCCGACGATGACAGGCGTGTACCGGAGACGATAGAACGACAGTGCATTAACGACGGGAGTACGCATTCCATGCTACAAAACAGAGAGCATTATTAACGAAGGGTTGAGGAAGGTGACGTGAGAAAGAGAGACGATAGGAGTAAAGCTCCCCAGATGCAAGACATGCGAGCACTTGTGGTATCCATCCTGTCCACGTCTAAAACATACGAGGCGTACGTAGTAGTATAAGAAAAATAAGAATAAATAAAAAATAATAATTGATCGTCTAACAAGGTTGTTCTTAACTGTTGAATCTCCATCGACAGTTAATTACCTAACAAGATTGTTCTCAACTGTTGATTGATTTTCATTGGCGTATTACCAAATTTCATATTCATAAACCAGTGTCCTTTTAGAGTACGTTTAGGGTGAATATTGGGTAGCTTCTTGGTGTCCAAATTCTAAGTGTAGCTAAGATAATCCAAAAGTACTTACAAACACTTATCTTAATAACGACTTTTACTAGAAGTGGGTGGTTGTGATCATGCTAGTGGGGGAGAAACTACGTTCTGATGCGATCGAGACCATATGGAGACCAATAAGGCCACGACATATCCCATGATGTAACGCCTCTGCCTGAGAGGTGCTACCTCTCACCTAATTGATTTTTTTTAATTAACACAATTAAACTAGGCTATGTTCACACATAAACTGTTAAGCTTAAATAACAGAAATAAATTAAATTATAAACTCACTAGAATCCTCATGTGTGACAGAGCGACTCTTCCTATGTACACTAGCTGAAATCAACTCCTATCGTGTACCTGCAGAAACACAAAATCAAAACACACATGAATAACCACTCACAAAGGTCACCCAACACATATGTAGCACCCATAAAATTCATTTTGTAATTATTTACATTTTATGAATTTTATTCCTCGACGGGTGTTACTGTTTCGAGGCCCGTTGTGTGGTTTTGTGTTTTTGGGCTTGGGCCTCATGGGTCGGTTTCTATTTGCGTGTCTCTGTGCATGGATTGACATTATGTATTGTGGCACTGTGCGTGTGGGGCCCGACTGTAGGTCCGTGTGGGTCCAAGTGTGGGGTCCCCGTGGGGCCCGCATGTGTGGGCTGGTGGTTGAGGCTTGCAGTTGGCCTCATTGGTGGTGGTTGGCGGTTGGTTGCTGTGCGGTGTGTCGGTGGCTGAGACACGCAGGTGGGCACGTTTTCAGCTACTGCAGGCGTAGGCTTTATAAACCGCACTGCACTTCTCCTCACCACCCATCGTCGTCTTCTCCTTCCTTCTTCTTCCTTTCCCCACCTCCTTGGCGGCACGCTACTTCTCCTCCTCCACCTTCTTTCCCTTCCTCTCCACTCCTCCTTCCCCTTCCTTCCCCTTCCCCTTCTTCCTTTGCACTCGTCTCCCCTACCTCCTTTGTTTTCCCCCCTGCATCACGCACGCGCTGAGAGAGAGAGGAAGAGATCGAGGGGGCGAAGCAGAGGGCTGTGGTTGCTCATGGTGGTGCGCAGAGCTCGCGTGGTGTGCCCCATGGCCGTGGTTGCGTCGAAGTTCACCAGAGATCGCAAGAGGCGTTTCTCAGGTACGCACCTCCACTTGAGTAATAGAGAGCATGGAATTAGTAGAAAATGCTAGGATTGTATGAAATCTAGGTAAATTTGTTGAAGGTAAGGATGAATAGTTGGTTTTGTAACCCTCTGAGATATGTTGTAATCTCCTTATAATCTAGACATCTGCCTGATTGAATGGATGTGTGGTGTTGTTTTGTTTGGCCATCATGTTCTTTTATTGTGGCTGGTCGAATGGGCAAAGTGTTGTTTGACTCAGGGAGTTCTTTCACCTTTATCTCTGAGTCATTTGCGGTGGAATTGGGAAAGAGACCAGCTTGACTGGCCTTTCATCTCAGCGTGGTGATGCCGCTGGGGGAGCACAGTTTGGCATGGAGGTATCTACGGTCTGTCGACTTAACACTGAATGGCAAAGAGTTCGATGCCAAGCTGATCGTGATGGACATACAGGAGTACGATGTGATACTCGGCATGGATTGGTTGGTGCAACAGTCCGCTTTAATCGACTGTGCTCGGAGGAGAGTTTATTTTGGGTCTCCTAAGGATGGGTCTTTCTTTGTGCAAGGTGGGTGTCAGGGTGAGCCTAAGCTTGTTATTTCAGCTATGAAGGCTTATAAGTCCTTGGTCAGGGGTTGCGTGGGGTATCTAACTAGTATAGTTACATCCACTTCTCTCGAGTTGGGTGTTCACACATCTCTGTGGTGTGTGAATATCCCGACGTTTTCCCTGACGATTTGCTTGGTATGCCACCTCACAGGGAAGTAGAGTTCACGATCGATCTAATCCTCCTTATCGCATGGCGCCGACGGAATTACGAGAGCTCAAGACTCAGTCGCAAGAGTTGCTGGACAAAGGGTTTATCAGGCCGAGTGTGTCTCCGTGGGGAGCGCCTGTCTTGTTCATCCGCAAGAATGATGGTTCGCTCCAACTGTGTATAGACTATCGGATGTTGAACCAGATCATGGTGAAGAACAAGTATCCCCTGCCCTGCATTGATGTCCTGTTCGACCAGTTGCAGTCTGCATCGGTGTTCTCGAAGATTGATCTGAGGTTAGGGTATCACCAGTTGAGGATCCGAGACCCAAACATTCAGAAGACTACTTTCCGGACGCTGTGCGGGCATTACAAGTTCACGGTCATGCCTTTCGACTTGACTAATGCACCGGCTGCGTTCATGGATTTGTGAACATGATTTTTAGCCCTTTTCTGGACCAGTTTGTTGTGGTTTTTGTTGATAACGTGTTGGTTTATTCTCCTGATGTTCTCACGCCTTGCACCTGAGGGCAGTTTTGGATACTCTGAGGCGTCATCAGCAGTACGCCAAATTCTCCAAGTGTGAGTTTTGGCTGAGCGAAGTCATGTTCCTTGGCCATTTGATTTCTAGAGAAGGCATCAGAGTGGATCCTGCCAAAGTGGAGGCGGTGAGTAATTGAGAGCGACCCAGGACTATGTCAGAGATCAGGAGTTTCTTGGGTCTGGCGAGCTATTATAGGAGGTTCATCGGAGATTTCTCCTCCATAGCGGCGCCTCTAACAGAGTTGACCATGAAAGGTGTTCCTTTTTGCTGGGATCAGAATTGTGAGGCGAGTTTCCAAGAGTTGAAGTCTTGTCTGGTTTCTACCCCTATGTTGACTCTGCCTTCTGGAAGTGGTGGCTTCACTGTGTATAATGATGACAACGGCGTTGGGTTAGGGTGTGTTCTGATGCAACATAGCAATGTCATCGTGTATGCTTCGCGCCAGCTGAAGGATCATGAGAAGATCTACCCAACCCATGATTTGGAGATGGCAGTCGTAGTGTTCGCTCTCAAGCTCTAGCGACACTACTTCTATAGGGAGCAGTTTGAGGTCTTCACCGATCATCAGAGCCTAAAGTATATCTTCAAGCAGAGGGACCTCAACCTGAGGCAGCATCGCTAGGTAGAGTATTTGAAGGATTATGATTTCAGTCTGTCCTATCTTTCTAGCAAGGCCCACGTGGCCGCCGATGCCCTGAGTCGGCGCACGCACGTGATGGCGAGCTTGATGGTCAAGGAGTGGACCATGTTGGAGGATCTGGTGAGCTGCAGGCTGAAGCGACAAGCTCGAGGAACGGTTGGTGCCTGGGTGGCCAACCTGTCTGTTTGCCAGAAGCTGTTAGAGTTTATTGTCGCCTGTCAACAGCTGGATCTGTTTGTTCTAGGTGTGTTTGAGAGGCTCAAGGGTGGTGGAGAGCATTATTTCTCTATTGGGGCATATGAAGAGCTTAAGTATGATATGCGTCTGTATGTGCCCCAGTATGAGGAGGCCAGGCAGAGCTTGTTAGATGAAGCGCATCGGTCTAGGTACATTATTCACCCTAGTAGTACAAAGATGTACTGAGACTTGAAGTGGAGCTTTTAGTGGCCTGGCATGAAGAGAGATGTTGTTGACCATGTGGCAAGATGTACTACCTACCAGTTGGTCAAGGCAGAGCACCAGAGACCTAGAGGGACCATGCAACCGTTGGATATTCCTGTGTGGAAGTGGGAGCACATCTCGATGGACTTCGTGACTGGTTTGCCATGGACTCAGAGGAAGAACGACACCGTGTGGGTGATCGTGGATCGGCTAACCAAGTCTGTTCACTTCTTGGCCATTCGGGTGAAGCTTCCGATGCACCTCTTAGCGGAGTTGTATGTCTCCGAGGTGGTGAGGCTGCATGGTGTTTCGGTGTCCATCGTGTCGAACAGAAACACGAGGTTCACCTCAAGGTTCTGGAGAACTTTGCAGGAGGCCTTTGGCATTGTGCTCAACTATAGCACGGCATTTCATCCTCAGTCGGATGGTTAGACAGAGAGGACTATCCAAACGCTGGAAGATATGTTCAGAGCACGTGCCTTAGACTTTCAAGGGAGTTGGGAGGACCATTTGCCGTTGATTGAGTTCGCCTACAACAATAGTTATCACTCGAGCATCAGGATGGCGCCGTACGAAGCTTTGTACGGTAGGCCATGCAGATCGCCGGTTTGC
>JAMKQA010249251.1:0-22460 GCA_024699735.1 Posidonia australis | reverse complement strand
TTTTACATAATAAACTAAAAATATTCCAATTAAATCTTTTTTATCTTTTTTAAATGTTTTATAAATTATATTTCTTGTTGTATTTCTAGAAAAACTTTAAACTGTGGATTTAAATATTTTTGCATACATGATTCAAAATTTTTATTTTCAAAAAAAGAAAATGGTTGTTCGTCTTGTACTATAAATTCAATTACTCCTTCCTTAACTTCTTCTGTATTATATTTTCAATTAATTATACCACTAGATCCTACTTGTAATTTCGATTGTTTTAAATCTATGTTATCATCTTTATTATGTTTAGTTATACATTTTTGTAAATGTCCTGATATATGACCTACACCCCCTCTCCTAGGACATGTGTATGTGGTATTACAATAATTACAATAATACCTTGTTTGATCTACAGAGTCTAATTTAACATACTCCCAAACCCAAGAACTTTGTTTCCTAGGTTTTTTAGTAGCTGTGGACTGTGTAGTATGTGTTGGGATAGACTAAGGCTGATCTAACTCCATACTAGGGATATAATCATGGCTACCAACATTACCAAATTTTTCATTTTAACATAAAAAGTGAATATAAAATAATAAAACCCTTAACCTACAAAAACCAAAATCCAAAAATGGAGGGATTAGAAGTAAATAATTTGGACGGATTAGAAGTAGAGAAATTTTGATGTTGCTGCCTCAACTAGTGTCTCGTGGAGACTGGAGAGTAGAAGAAGAGGCGAAATCCAAAGCCAAACAGTGAAATCTTCACTTGAAAGTTGGGAAAAAGTTGTAGACTTGTAGTTGAGAAGAGAAGAGAAGATTGAGTTGTGAAGAAAAATGAATGGAGTAAGGGGGTATTTATAGGGTAAATGGAGTGAATTTTAAGATTTTCAAAAAAAAACTTAAGAAATATGCAAGGGCTAAATAGCCGATGCAAACGGCTATATTATTTAGCCGTTGCAGAATGGTGCGCCAGCGTGGTGCGTCAGGTTGGTGCGCTAGGTATGTGCGCCTTATATATTTTTTTGTTTTTTTAAAAAATTTTGCAGGCAGGCCAACCTGGCCCAGCCAGGTCCAGACTATTTTCACGGGCCAAATTGGGCCTAGTAAACGGGCCTTGGCAGGCCTAACCCTTGTGCCCGGCACAGCCCAAGGCACGCCTAGCCTGGCCCAGCCCAGGGACATTTTTTTGGGCTCAGGCCATGTCGAGCCCGAGCTGGGCCTAGCGGCCCAGCCCGGCCCGATTTCCACCTCTAGGCACTACCCGCTTCTTCTTCTTTTTTAATTTTAAAGAGAAGCACTAAATAGAAAAGGACCCACATTTAAAACGTTTGGTACCTTGGAGTTATGTTGGAGAAGACTCCTCGTCAGCCCTCACGTTTAAATCGGTTTTCATTTAAAGTCTATCAGATGCTCTTGGGCAAATGTTGGCTATATTAAATAAGAGTGTCTCCATTCTATCCACTCGATTAGTTTTTGGTGATTACCATAAATTTTTAAGGCATGTCTATGATATTCATATAGATCAATAGATATTAAAATCTTTCAATATTGGTGGTCAATTCAAACATATAAATGATGGGATTTGTAAATATAAATAAAAAAGTATAACTACCATTGGTTAGTTACAATCTTGTGAAATAGCACCATAATTAGTATCATAGAATTCTTTAAATTTTTAATCTTGACCGTTCATTCAAACATATAAATAGTGTGATTTGTAATTATAAATAAATAATTATAACTATAAATAGATAATTATATCTTTATGAGACAACACCATAAGTATGTTAGTATTTTCATTAAATCAATGATTGATTTTTACTTCTTGAGATCGACATGTATTCACTTCCATTGAATCTTACTCCTTTGTATTTCTTTTGTAAGGGCATAAGCATCTCAAGTAGAGCAACTGACCAATGCCAAATTGCTAGTGCAATTGATGCACTTGAATGTTTTTTTTTTAAATATCGATAATTCAATGCACTTTTTTTTAGATTTTTAATTGTATTTTAAGTTTTAAATATATAATAAAGTAAATTGTTACATCGTATAAAATAGTGTTGGAAATTTTTCTCATATTAAACTAGTTGCTTACTTATCTCCACTGGTTTTCATGCAAATAAATTTTATATCATGTTTATTAAGTGAACATCTAAGACCAAGAATAGGATTATAACAATGTGAAATTGTATTTTTATTTATTTAATATTATTTTTTAAGGAGTTATCATGATTACTTGAAGGAATGAGGATTTAAGTTAAAGTGACACTTGGCATAGTTCCTTACATCTCCAAGCTATACCACAAAGAGAAAAAAAGGGGTGTGCATTAAACTTGTCAATTTCTAACACAACACAAACACAATATGCTATAACCGTATTTGGGTTTAACACTATCATATATCATGTACTTATCTTATCTACCTGTTAAGCATAACTATCAAACGGGTTGTTTTCGTGTTTAAGGTGAAAAATCTAATAAGTACATGATGGATACACTACGTAATCGTATATATAGTACACGATTACCTGTTTAGTATATGTCAAGTATATATTATTATTTTTGTAATTATTTAATATTATTTTAATAAATTTAACCTTATTATATTAATTTTGATTATTAGTTAAAGATTATTTAACATTATTATACTAAACTTGTACAAAACATACTATTCACTTTTTTACATGTGGAGTGGCAAGCATTATTGGCCCATGAGAGAAGGGGATTAAATTGGTTCTAAGAGATATAATGGTCTGATCTCATGGGCCCATGAGTGATGGGGATTAAACATTTACAATGGTCTAATCTCCTCACTTGCCTCTAAGGCTACCCCCTCCAAATGGTCTAATCTCTTCTTTTGGAAGGCTGTGCCAGTTGGTGGTAGACGTAACCTTCTGCATTTCACTCTAGTGCAAGTAGGTGATTGTATTGGTGGGGAGTTTGGTGATAACAATGTCATGGCAATGTTAGAGAAATGGCAACAAGTTCTCGTCGACTATGTTATAGGTGCTAATCTTATGGGTAGGGGTTTGGTGGCGTATTTGAAATGACTTTAGAAGCTCTCTGATACCTTGGAAGTGAAGCTTAGAGGCAACGGTTTTTCCCTATTCCAGTTCTCCAATGATTGTAACATCAACAAGGTGCTAGAGGGTGGATAGTGGTTCATCATGGGTCAAACTCTCATTATCCAACCTTGGTTGTCAGAATCACGCTTTGAGGTGGAGCACTTGAAAGTGATTCCTATTTGGATTCAGTACCCTTACGTCTAAAGTTTTGGTCTCTAAAGATGTTGGGTTAGATCTCTAGCGTTCTTGGTAGACCTCTTTTGTTGGATGAGGCTACAACCAATGCAGCCAAGCTTAGTTTCACCCGTGTCTATGTGGAGATTGGGGTGGATTTCGCCTGCCCTAGTTTTGTTCCCACACAAAATTGGAACTCAAGGATGGTGGAAGAAGTGGAGGTGGAATATGAATGGTGCCTAATGCCATGCAAGCACTATTCTACCTTTGGGCACAAGGAGGCAAGTGTGTCATTAAGGTGATTGCGACAGTTAAGACCAAGGTTGCACCAATTAAGCCAATCAAGTTGGCACCTGTTGTGGAGGCTATCACCTAGCCTTTGCTACCTTAAAGTATCACAGGGGTGATGGAGGAAGTGTCTAGCCATGTGACTATGGATGGTCCATGTGGTCCTTCAAATAGCCAACTTTTGAAGGTTCCTGTACCCAATGTACTCATTCTAGCGGATGATGGTGGGGATTTAGAGCACACCTAGCTCATAAGACATTGCCACCATTGATGAAGGGGCTTTTGTGTCGAGCACAAGCCGTCATTCCTATACCAAGGTTATTGTAGTCCTAAAGCGCATTACGGATTCATGTGATGCTAAGAAAGGAAAAGGGCCATGTCCCATAGTGTTGAGGCCACACAACCGGTTTGAGGCTTTGGCGAAGGTGGATGGATTGCCAAAATAGCATCAAAGGGTCGCCACCGATGGGCAGGTCACACCGAACCCCCGCATTGATCTGTGAAGATCCTTTAATGTGATGGGGGCTAACTCGCTTTACCATAGGAAGATATTGAGGGACAAGATTACTTGTAGTTGTTACAATATTGTTTGTATCTTGGAGCATAAGATTAAGAATGATGTGGCTATTGATCGGTTCACTAATGATGTTTGGTCAAGTTACAATCTTGTTTGTATGTTGGTTAGTTACAATCTTGTCAAATAGCACCATAATTAGTATCATAGAATTATTTAAATTTTTAATCTTGATCGTTCATTCAAACATATAAGTAGTGGGATTTGTAATTGTAAATAAATAATTATAACTATCAATAGATAATTATATCTTTATGAGACAACACCATAGGTATGTTAGTATTTTCATTAAATCAAGGAATGATTATTACTTGTTGAGACCCGCATGTATTCACTTCCATTGAATCTTACTCCTTTGTATATTTTTGTAAGGGCATCACCATCTCAAGTAGAGCAACTGACCAATGCCAAGTTGCTAGTGCAGTTGATGCACTTGAATGTTTTTTTTAATACCGGTAATTCAATGCACATTTTTTTTTAATTGTATTTTAAGTTTTAAATATATAATAAAGTAAATTGTTACATCGTATAAGACAATTTTGGAAATTTTTCTCATATTAAACTAGTTGCTTACTTATCTCCACTAATCATCATGCAAATATATTTTATATTACGTTTATTAGGTGAGCATCTAAGATCATGAATAGAATTATAACAATGTGAAATTGTATTTTTATTTATTTAATATTATTTTTTATGGAGTTATCAAGATTACTTGAAGGGATGAGAATTTAAGTTAAAGTGACACTTGGCATAGTTCTACTACATCTCCATGCCATACCACAGACAAAAATAGGAGTGTGCATTAGACTTGTCAATTTCTAACATGACACAAACACAATATGTTATAATCGTATTTGGATTTAACCCTATAGTATATCATGTACTTATCTTGTCTACCTGCTAAACATAATTATTAAATGGACTGTTTTTGTGTTTAAAGTGAAAAAACTGATAAGTACACAGTGGATACGAGTAATTCTGTATATGTCAGATTTTTCACCTTATTATATTAAGTTTGATCAGATTATGTAGTACACAAAAGCAAGTACACAATGGATATTAGTAATAATATATTGTACACAACTACCTATTTAGTATATGTCAAGTATATATTATTATACTAGTAATTATTTAATATTATGTTAGTAAATTTAACCTTATTGTATTAATTTTGATTATTAGTTAAGGATTATTTAATATTATTATACTAAACATGTACAAAACATACTATTCACTTTTTTACATGTGGAGTGGCAAGCATCATTGGCTCATGAGTGAGGGGGATTAAATTGGTTCTAAAAGATATAATGGTCTGATCTCATGAACCCATGAGTGATGGGGATTATACATATAAAATGGTCTAATCTCCTCACTTGCCTCTGAGCCTATCCCCTCCAAATGGTTTGATCTCTTCTTAAGGAAGGTTGTGCCAATTGGTGGTAGATGGAACCTTCAACATTTTACTCTAGTGCAAGTTGGTGATTGTACTGGTGGGGAGTTTGGTGATTACAATGTCATGGCAATGCTAGAGAAATGGCAGTAGGTTCTCATTGGCTATGTTATAGGTGCTAACCCTATGGGTAGGGGTTTGGCAGTGTATTTGAAATGGCTTTAGAAGCTCTTCGATACCTTGGAAATGAAGCCTAGAGGCGATGATTGTTTCCTATTCCAGTTCTCCAATGACTATAACATCAACAAGGTACTAGAGGGTGGACTGTGGTTCATCATGAGTCGACCTCTCATTACCCAACCTTGGTCGTTGGAATCGTGCTTTGAGGTGGAGTACTTGAAAGTAATTCCTATTTGGATTCAGTATCCTTACTTACGTCTAAAGTTCTAGTCTCCAAAGATTTTTCGCTAGCATTCTCGGTAGACCTCTTTTGTTGGATGAGGTTGCAATGCAACCAGGCTTAGTTTCACCTGTGTCTATATAGAGATTGGGGTGGATTTTGCCTACCTTGGTTTTGTTCCCATGCAAAGTTGGAACTGAAGGATGGTGGAAGAAATGGAGGAATATGAATGGTGCTTGGTGCCATGCAAGCACTATTCTACATTTGGGCACAAGGAGGCAAGTTGTGTCATTAAGGTTGTTGCGACACTTAGCGCCAAGGTTGCACCAATTAAGCCTATCAAGTTGGAGCTTGTTACGGAGGCTATCAAATAGCCTTTGCTACCTACAAGTGTCATAGGGGTGACGAAGGAAGTGACCAGCCATGTTACTGTGGATTGTCCATGTGGTCCTTTGAATAGCCAACTTCTGAAGGTTCCCATACCCAATGTATTCATTCTAGCAGCTGATGGTGGGAATTTGGAGCACACCTAGCTCACAAGACATTGCCACCAATGATGAGGGGGATTTTGTGTCAAGCACGAGCCATTGCTCTTGTACCAAGATTGTTGCAGTCCTAATGCACATTACGAATTCATGTATTGCTAAGAAAAGGAAAGGGCCACGTTCCATAATGTTAAGGCCACACAACTGGTTTGAGGCTTTGGCTAAGGTGCATGGTCTGCCAAAATAGCATCAAAGGGTCACCACTAGTGGGTAGGTCACATCGAATCCCTGCATTGATCCATGAAGATCCTTTAATGTGAGGGGGGCTAACTCGCTTGATTGTAAGAAGATGCTGAGGGACAAGATTGCTAGTGATTGTTACGATATTGTTTGTATCTTGGAACATAAGATTAAGAATGATGTGGCTATTCATCGGTTCATAATGAGGTCTAGTAGGGTCCGTTGGTGGAGCACAATCTCTCTTGTGCACCAGGTGGACATATCCTAGTCATGTGGTACCTGGGGGAGGTATCTTTAGCAATGTCTTCGAAGGTAGTGCAAGCCTGCACCTTCAATGCCTCTAGTTAGGACTACCGTTTCCTACTCTCAATTGTTTATGTCTTCAATTGCCCTCAAGATAGAGTACGCCTTTGGATGGACCTTTCAAGTGGTTTTCATGGTAGGGACAAGCTGATCTATGTTGATTTCAACTATGTTCGTCACGGTGGTTAGCATTTAGGTCTAGGTACTCCTATTACTTTTGCTATGCACGGGTTTAATGATTGGATTGAGGCAAAAGGTCTTTTCGAGATGTCTACGTCGAGCAACCATTTCACTTGGACTGGGTCTTGCAAAGGGAGGGGCTTGATTCATTCCCACATTGATTGTTGCCTCACTCAAAATAGCTTATCAACTTCCTAAATAGCTATGTTATCGTGGACGATAGGGAGATTAGTGATCACAACCTCCTATCTATTTTCCTCATTATCGAGAATGTCAAACCCCCTAAGGCATTCAAGATTTTCAACCATTGGGTGGACCATCCAACTTGACGTTGTTTAAGATGCTTGGATGTCTAAGGTGAGAGGTAATCCCATGTTTTGACTAACTATGAAGTTGTCTGCCACGAGGAAGGGTCTCTCACACTAGGCTAGAGACTATTTTGGAAATGCTTCTTGGGAGATCATGTAGGTTCGCTATCGCTTTACGGAAGTCTCAACTACTTGACTTTCAGCACATCCTCCTTAGGCAACTTCCCTTTCGGCATCTCATCCTCCAATACCTACTCCTTTAACACCTGCTTCGTTAGTACCTGCTCCTCCAACATCTGCTCCTTTGGCACATCCTCTTTTGGCTTTTCATCCTTGGGCCCATCCTCTTCCTTCGGTTGGCTACCCTTTTGGCCCTAATTTTGCTACTGAAGAAAGGGAGTTGCAGGGTAGATTGACGAGAGCACTTGTGCATGAGGCATTAGTCCTTTGGCAATAGTCCAGGGTAAAGTGGCTTACGGCTGGCGACTCAAATTCAACATTTTTTCACCACTCACTTCTGATTCACCATGCTAGGGATGAGATTCGATCTCTTTACATTGAGCATAGGATACTTGTTCAGTAGGTATGTTTGGAGGGTTGTGAACTCCTACACCTCCCATTCCCTTCTACCATAGGATCTGCTGGATTGTTGTTTAATGAAGGAGGGAAACTTAAGCCTCATAGCCCTTGTTACCATGGAGGAACTTAGGCGAGTGGTTTGGGAATGAACATGGATAAGGCATCAGGTCTAGTCGGCTTCAACTACTTTTTCTTTAAGGCAATGTAGGATGTCATCAAGGAAGATCTATTGGATGGCATCAATAACTTCTTGAGGTCCTCTAAGCTCCTAGGATCGGTAAATCACACCTTAGTGAACCTATTTGCTAAGTGCACCCCATTGACTTCTATCTCTAACTTTTGGTCCATCGGGCTTTGCAATGTTCTCTACTAATTGATCTCTCAGGTGCTTTGTAACATCTATGACCTTGGTGTGGCACATGTATTTTGCGCATTTTGGAGGCACGTTTTAGGGGCATGTTTTAGAGGCACATTTTAGGTTTTCTTGGGTCAGAGTGTAGCAAGCTTTGAGTGGGACTTTAGTAACCTAATTAGTGTCCCTTTGACATGTATTCTAAGTGGAGTATTATTATGAAGGGTGTTGGTTATGATTTGTGGCTTAAGATTGTATCCAATTAAAGATACATTCGTTTTAATATTACTTAGATTATTATGATCATTAGTGACTTATGTGGGGGTGAGTAATTATGACCTTTTGGAACTTAAGTTGAAGTTATAAATGTCAATTGGACTCTTGTGCAAGTGTAATGAAATATATATATTCAAGTGGATGTTTATTGAATGGACTTTTACATATGTGCATTGGAATTGTGTGTGTGGTTTATGAGTTTACTTGGATAATGCATATAAATATTGAAGGGGTTTCAACCATTGATGAGGGCTTGATTATAAGTGGAGTTTACTTGGAAATGAGAAAGTGGAGGAAGAGAAAGAAAGAGAAGAAGAAGAATCAAGGGAAGAGGAAGAAATCCTTTGATGAGGGCTTGATTATTGCTTATCTCACCTTTGCATACATGATAGAAGTGGAGAGGAAGGTTCTCCAATGTTTGTTAAGGTCCCAACTGTTGGATCGAGTAGCTTCTCTAGAGGGAGGGTGAATAAAGAATCTTTAATTTTAGTTAACACTTATTCAATTTTAATTATATTCCAATTAAACAAGATAATATATTTCAAACAATCAAAGTAAGCAACAACTACAATATATATATTTGAAAATTATACTAATCTCATGCAAAAAAGGGGATGAGAGAAATTGAAAATACAGACGAATTATAGTGGTTTGGCCAAAATCCTAGCCTAGTCCATTCCTCAAAACCCTCTTGAGATTTTCTCTTATACTTATAAGCAAACACTTACTTGCGTTGGTAGTCCTACCAACTCGAATCTCACTCCTTCCACTTCTCATACCCAGATAAGCTAGAGCGCCTTTTCTTATAGCTTTTACAAATGATGGTGAATTCCACGTACACAAAGCACTTTTGATCAAGTTTCAGCACAGAGCTTGTGGAGAGAAATATAGGACGAGGATGGAGCACAATTCTCTAGGATTACAAGTATATCGATATGTGTGTCCTACCAAAGCTCATGGAGGTCTTATTTATAGCTAAAGGACCACTAAAAGATGTATCTAACGGCTATAAAAACGGTCATAAACGGCTAATACGTCGGTATGTCGTTTTGACTTTCGACATGCCATTTTCTTCTTTAAACTACAACTTAGGACCAATTCGATATGCTAGAAAAATCTCGGTATGCTGAATTCTCTGGATTCGGTATGCTATTTTTACCCAGTATGTCGTTTTGCCTTCAGGTTTATTTCCACAATGTGTTTTCGGAGTTCCGTCGCTTGTGCCATTTTTTCCTGGTTTGATATGCCGTTTTGCTCTGATATACCGTTTTGCCTTCAACTTTATTTCCACAATGTATTTTTCGAAGTTCCGTTGCGTATGCCGTTTCTTTCTGGTTTGGTATGCTGTTTTGCCTTCTGATTTGATTTTTCACATTTTGATTTTGGAGAGCCGTTATATGTACCGTTTCTTCCTGATTCGATATACTGATTTGGTTCGGTATGTCGAATTAACTCCTCCTTTGATTTTTCAACAACTATTCTAAGCATTACATTACAAATACATTTTTCAACATATCTTATCAAATACACATACATATTGCTTGTTTACATAGAATTTTACATTGACTCAAGTATTACAACTTTTCAATCTTGTCTTTGGAGCATTTTTTCCTTAAATGGAAATATACAAAAATTCATTAGCTCATATGTTATCATCAAAACATATAATATATTTCCAACAATCTCTCCATTTTTGATGATGACAAAATCAAAATATTAAATATAAGTTCTAAACATAAAAGGTAAGAATTTTCAATAAACTCCCCCTATCACCAACCATGGATTTTCATGACCATAATATCTTAAGATTAAAATGAGCTCCCCCTAAAAATAAGCTCCTCCTAACTTTTGTATAATGCCTTAAAATGCTGATTTTCATGATTTTTTTTAAGATTTTCATATATACCATATTTCTCCCTCTTTTTGTCATAAGCAAAAAATATCCAAATGAAGTATTTCTAAATCAATAAGGCATCTCCCCCTTTGTGTCATAGATCAATATTTCCATACAATCATATATAAGATCAAGCAATTCAAATAACCAAACATAAATAATCCAAGCAATTCAAATAATCCAAGAAGTTTTCAAGACATAAATAACCAAACATAGTCTCCATAATTATACAAAAAAAATGTCAAACATCAAGAAGTTTTTAAGATCCCAAACAAAGGAAGTTACAACACTTTTCTAAGGAGAATGAGGATTAATGTGTTCAAGAATATCCTAGTGATATTCTTGAGGAGTGTCTTGATAAGTGTTGACTCGATCGATGAGTTTCTTTATATTCTCCTTATACTCTTGATGTTGTTGTTGTTGTTGAAGCATCAAGTCAGTGATCAGCTTCTGTTGTTGTAAATGAATTTCCATCATTTGCTTTTGTGGAAGATGCATTTTCGACATTTGTTTTTGAAGTAAATTCAATTTCTTAGATACACTTTATTCTTCTTCCTCGTCTTCTTCAAAGCTTGCATCTTCTTCTTTTGCTTGAGTTTGTGGTGCTGCAGAAGAAGAACCTTCAGGAAGATTTTTAATTTTATTGTGATACTCGATAGATTGTTCCATTTTAGCCACAGCTTGGGTTCCTAAAGACTTTGTTCTAACAGGTAGGCTGGGCTCATCATCTAGAGGAATATCATAGTTCTCAAAAAGGTAGGTTAGAGTGGGACCAAAAAATAGTTTTGTTTTGACATGGGTCATGTAATAGAAAATTACTTGACCCTAACTTACAGGAATTTTCTTTGTTATGGCATAGACTGCCTTACAAGTGAACTCGCTAAGCTCATCTTTGTGACCTTTCTTTTGGACTAAGTTTGCGGCCATGATATAAGCGATAAGGCGGGATTGTTTTGTAAGTTGGTTAATTTTACTAGGCTTAAATATGCTCCTAGGGTTTAGAGATATGGCTTTGTTAATCTCAGAATAGGACCAATCTAATTCATAAATAGATAAGGTAATACCAGTCCTTGAAGATGGAATTTTGAATAATTATCCTGGTAGAACATCATCAAAATCAATGGTATTCCCACAAATATAAAAATGAGCTAGGAAATGGGAATAGTTCATGTTTACATAAAATTGGGAGAGAAGATCAGGATAATATGACCTATCACCTATGGAACTTAAAAATGGGATTAAGCCTTGAAAAACAAATAAGGGCCTAATGGAATCGAGCTCATTAAAAATTATAGGTCTTCCCGTGAGTACCTCTCTATTGACAAATCTATCACTATGTGCTTGTTCAGCCTCGTTGTCAATGAATATCTCTGGTGGGATTGGCTGTCAGAGGCTCCTGGAGTATCCTCGGCTTGTTTTCTCTTTCCTCATGAGGTGACCATCTTCTTGGAGGCCATTTCCAGATGAGAGTGGGAATGACCAGCGAGGGAAGAGAGAGGAAGGATCGATGAGACCGTGGGAGCACAAAGACGACCGGATCAGAGGGTAGGAGATGTGGAGGAAGGGTTTTTATGGAGAGAATGGAAGGTCAGACTTTGAAATGTGAGGAAAATGAAACCAAGGTTTTAGGTTTTAAAAGGGTCTCGTGACTAATTCGATATACCGAAAATCCATTCAATATGCTGAAATCTGTTACAGGGATTTTCGGAACTACTTCTGGTATATGAATCGGTATGCCAAAAAATTCATGACTCAGGAGATTCGGTTGACCAGAAATTTTCGGTATTCCAAAAAGAACAGTACATGTAATCTATCATAAAATCGACATACCGTTCAATTTCGGTATGCCAATTCAGTAATTTTCGACAGATCAAATCGTTATTCCAAAATAGTTCAGAGAGTGATTTTTTATATTATATCTGAAATCATGCATATTCCCAATTCCCTTCTAATGTTAATGAATTGAAGTTCATCTAGGGGTTTTGTAAAAATATCCGCTAATTGTTTTGTTGTTGAAATAAATTCTAATTTTATATTATTTTTTAGAACAATATTTCTTAGAAAATAATACCTTATTTCAATATGTTTAGTTCTTGAATGATGTACTGAATTTTTATATCAATTAGTAGCACTTGTATTATCACAATATATTGAAGTTGTAGAAAAGGTTAAACCAAAATCTTTTAAAGTTTGTTTCATCCAAAGAAATTATGCACAACAACATCCGACTACAATGTATTCAGCCTCGGTTGTTGAAAGTGCTACGCTATTTTGTTTCTTACTAAGCCAAGAGACCAAGGAATGTCCCAAAAATTGACATGTTCCATTGGTGCTCTTCCTATCTGTCTTACACCCAGCATAATCGGCATCACTATACCCTACTAGGTCCAAGCTAGACTTGCTAGGATAGAATAACTCATATCCTATAGATCTTCGTAGATATCTTAGAATTCTCTTAACTGCGGTTAAGTATAATTCCATTGGAAAGGCTTGGAATCTGGCACATAGACACACACTAAACATAATGTCTGGCCTATTAGCAGTTAAGTACAACAAAGATCCTATCATTTTTCTATATAGCTTTTGATCCACTTTTTGTCCATATTCATCTTTTTCCAATCTTGTAGATGTACTCATAGGGGTTTTTGCTATTTTACTATTCTCCATCCCAAATTTCTTTAGTAATTCATTGGTATTTTTTTCTTGATTTATAAATATTCCTTCTTTAGTTTGTTTTATTTGAAGCCCAAGAAAAAATGATAATTCTCCCATCATACTCATCTCAAATTCTTTTTGCATGATAGTCAAAATTTCATTGCATAATTTTTCATTCGTGGATCCAAAAATAATATCATCTACATAAATCTGGACTATTAATAGATTTTTTTCTACTTACTTTGTGAATAAGGTTGTATCTATTGCACCAATTGTAAAATCATTATTAATCAAGAATTTTCTTAATCTTTCATACAAAGCCCTTGATATTTGTTTTAATCCATAAAGTACCTTATTCAACCTATATACATGATCTAGATATATCTCATTTTCATATCCTGGAGGTTGCTTGACATAGACTTCTTCTTCTACAAATCCATTCAAGAAGGCACTTTTGACATCTATTTGGAATAACTTAAAACCTACATGGCTAGCATAGGCTAAAAGCATCCTAATTGATTCTAATCTAGTCATAGGAGCATATGTTTCATCAAAGTCTATACCCTCCCCCTAATTGTATCATTGAGCTACTAATCTTGCCTTATTTCTAAATACACTTTCTAATTCATCTAATTTATTTCTAAATACCCATTTAGTTCCTATTATTTGATGATTTTCTAGTTTTGGAACTAATTTCCATACATTATTTCTTTCAAATTGATTTAATTCCTCATGCATGGCATTAATCTAAAATTCATCACTACAAGCATCATTTACATTTTTTGGTTCAATAAATGATATAAAAGCATAAGTTGCACAATCATGATCAAGATTGGATCGTGTTTGGATCCTTTTGGAAACTTCACCAATGATGAGTTCCTTGGGATGTTCAAACACATATTGCCAATCCTTATTACTAGGTTGTTCATCCTTAAGCTTTTCTTCCATATTTTGATTATCCAATGTGTTTTCATTTATTTCTTGTTCATCTTCATTATCTATATTTATTATTTTAATTTCATTATTTTCTTCAAAATTTATATGCATTGACTCTTCCATTGTAAGTGTTCTTTTATTATATACTCTATAGGCCTTACTTCTAGAGAAATATTAAAGGAATATTCCATCATCAGCTTTAGGATCAAACTTATCTAAATTGTCCTTAGTATTTAAAATAAAGGACTTACACCCAAAAACTTTAAAATAAGAAATTCTAGAGGTCTTGCAAAATCAAAGTTCGAATGGAGTTTTATTTAAAAATAGTCGAATCAAAACTCAGTTCAAAATATAACAAGAAGTGTTTACGGCTTCGGTCCAAAAGTGCTTTAGTAAATTTCTATCGCAAAGTATGGTCCTAGTCATTTCTTGGAGGGTTCTATTTTTGCTTTCAATAACCGTGTTTTGTTGAGGAGTTCTTGGAGAAGAAAAATTATGTTCAAAACCATTTGTTTCACAAAAATTCTCAAATTCATCATTTTCAAATTCCCCACATGATCACTTCTTATTTTAATGATTTTTAAACCCTTTTCATTTTGTACCTTTTTGCAAAACTTTTGGAATTCATAAAAAACATCATTTTTGTTTGCTAAGAAAATAATCCAAGTAAAACGTGAAAAATCATCAATAATGACAAAAACATATCTTTTACCATCTAGACTCAATGTTCTACTAAGCCCAAATAAATCCATATGAATTAGTTCCAAATGTTTGGTAGTAAAAATCATGTCTTTTATTTTGAAAGAAGATTTAGTTTGTTTTCCAAATTGACATAAGTCGCATAATTTGTCCTTTTTGAAATCAATTTTTAGTAAATCAATCACAAGATCATCTTTGGACAATTTTAATAGTTGACCCATACTTTCATGGCCAAATCTCTTATGCCATAACCATTATTCATCATTTGATGAAGCAAGGCAAGATAGAGTTATATTAGGTTTATATGAAATTTTTATTTTATAGACATTATTCTTTCTTTTCCCAATAAATATGGTCTCATTAGTATTAGAATCTATTATAGTACATTCATGTTTATCAAACACTACTTTATATCCTATATCACACAATTGACTAATGCTAATCAAGATATGTTTAAGACCATCTACTAGTAAAACATTTTCAGTAGAATAATTTAGAGAGTTATCTACATTTCCTATCCCCACTATCCTTCCTTTTGCATTGTCATCAAATGTGACGACTCCATCTTCTTTGGTGCTCAATGTACAGAAGAGTCTATGATCTCCAGTCATATAATGGGAGCATCCACTATCTAAGATCCACTTTGAGTTCATGATTTTCCTGCATCATAAGATAGAAGCAAGGTCTTAGGTACCCACATCATTTTTGGCTTTCTTTTTATTTCATTTATTTTAGTTTGCTTTTATCAACCCACTTTGAATGACTTTTTATGACAAAGACGTATTTTTCATTAATGGTTGCCCTAATAAACTCATTTTTATAATGTGTGTCATTAAATCTTGAATATCCAATTCAATGTTTGTTTAGTGAATGTCATTAACTTGAAAGGGTTTTATCTAGGTTTTCTTTTCCTTTTGTGAATTTTGTTATAGTGTTAAGTAGGTCATTACTGTTGATTTTTAGAGTAGTAATGTCTTTCTTTAGATTTTTTATTTTATATTTCATATAGTTAAGCTCTTGCTTAACTTCAATATTTTTCTGATTTAATTCACCATTTTCATCAAGTAATGTTTTTCCTTCATTAATTATTTTTTCATTTTCGTTGATTAGTTTTTCAATGTTTTGATTTTGACTTTTATTCTTTGATTTTAGAATTTTATACTTTTTATATAATTCATTAAAAACTTTCAAAAGTTCCTCCATATTGATATCCTCCATGTTAAGGGAAGAGACAATTTCACTATCTTGTGTCATGAAGCACATATTGGCTCTTTCATTATTAGAGGAAGAATTCTCATCAAAGGATAAGTCACTCTCGTCTCATGTGGCTTGAAGGACTTCCTTCTTAATTGACCTTTCATTCTTTTTATTAATTTTCATTTTAAGAAAAGAACAATCTCTTTTAAGGTATCTTGGTTTATTATATTTAAAGCATAAAGGTCGATCATCTTTTTCCTTATTTTTATCTTGATTCTTGTTCAATTTCTTTTGAAATCTTCTTCTCTTGATGAATTTCTTGAATTTTCTAATTAATAATGGAATGTCTTCATCATCATCTTCGAATTCTTCTATATCTGAAGTAACTTTTAAGGCTATATTCTTTTTTTAAAAATTTTCAGTTTCTTTTTTTCCTTTTTCCTTTTCCCTTAGTTGGACCTCATAAGAAGTCAAATTTCCTATTAAATCTTCTAGGAAATATGTTGATAGATTCTTAGCCTCTTCTATAGCGGTAGTCTTCTTTTCCCATTCTGGGGGAAGAGACCGGAGGACTTTTCTCACTAATTCACTTTAAGAATAATCCTTGCCAAGAGATTGTAAAGTATTAGTTATTTCATTAAACCTAATAAACATTTCACTTATGGATTCATTATTTTTCATTTTAAATAGCTCAAACTTATGAACAAGTATGTTTATCTTAGTTTCTTTAACTTGGTTAGTACCTTCATGAGTGACCTCTAAGACATGCTAAGCTTTATGGGAACTTTTACAATTAGAAATCCTATTAAATTGTTCTTTACTAACAGTACAAAATAAGATATTTAATCTTTTAGCATCTAATTGAGCTAGTGTTTTCTCTTCATTACTCCATTCTCTAAAAGAGATAGAACTTAAGGTAAAGTCATTTATTACTACATCCTATAATTCAAAATTTATTGATTTTATATATATAATCATTCTGCACTTCCAGTATTCATAATTCATTCCATCAAAAAATGGTGGTCTATTAATACTTTGACCCTCTACAATGTTACTATTAAAAGATGAAGAAGCCATAAATTCTAGTAGATAATTAATCTAGCTCTAGAAAACCTTACTCTGATACCAATTGTTGGATTGAGTAGCTTCTCTAGAGGGGGAGAATAGAGAATCTTTAATTTTAGTTAACACTTAATCAATTTTAATTATATTCCAATTAAACAAGATAATATGTTTCAAACAATCAAAGTACGCAACAACTAGAATATATATATTTGAAAATTATACTAATCTCATGCAAAGAAAGGGATGAGAGAAATTGAAAACACAGGCGATTTATAGTGGTTGGCCAAAATCCCGGCCTAGTCCACTCCTCAAGACCCTCTTAAGATTTTCCCTTATACTTATAAGCAAACACTTACTTGCGTTGGTAGTTCTACCAACTCGAATTCCGCTCCTTCCACTTCTCGTACCCAGGGAAGCTAGAGCATATTTTCTTGTAGCTTTTACAAATGATGGTGAATTCCCCATACACAGAGTACTTTTGATCAATTTTCAGCACAGAACTTGTGGAGAGAAACATAGGACAAGGGTGGAGCACAATTCTTTAGGATTACAAGTATATCGATATGTGTGTCCTACCAAAACTCATGGGGGTCCTATTTATAGCTAAGGGACCACTAAAAGATGCGTCTAACGACTATAAAAATGGTCATAAATGGCTAGTACGTCGGTATGCCGTTTTGACTTTTGGAATGTTATTTTCTTCTTTAAACTGCAACTTGCGACTAATTAGGTATGTCGGAAAAATCTCGGTATGCCGAATTCTCTTGATTTGATATACCATTTTTATCCAGTATGCCATTTTGCCTTCAGCTTTATTTCCACAATGTGTTTTCAGAGTTCCGTCGCTTTGTCGTTTCTTCCTGGTTCGGCATGTCGTTTTGCTTTCAGTTTTATTTCCACAATGTATTTTCGAAGTTCCATTGTTTGAGCTATTTCTTCCTGGTTCGATATGTTGTTATGCTCCGGTATGTCGTTTTGCCTTCTGATTTGATTTTTCACATTTCGATTTCGGAGAGTCGTTGTATGTGCCGTTTCTTCTTGGTTCTTTATACCGATTTGATTCAGTATGCCGAATTGACTCCTCCTTTGATTTTTCAACAACTATTCTAAGCATTACTTTACATATACATTTTTCAACATATCTTATCAAATACACATACATATTGCTTGTTTACATAGAATTTTACATTGACTCAAGTATTATAACTTTTCAATCTTGTCTTTGGAGCACTTTTTCCTTAAATGAAAATATACAAAAATTCATTAACTAATATGTTATCATCAAAACATATAATATATTTCCAACACCAATGTCGTGGGCAAGCCATATAGGTCGCCGAATGGGGTTGTTAGACTTAATGCACCAAGCTCAGCAAAGGCAAGGAGAAAATTTGTTATTTTCATGCTTTCTCCTTCCTTTCATGTATTGAGATGTTGAGTTGTTGTTGTGGTTGGGTTGTGGTTGTGGTTGTCTTTTGGAAGTAGTTCTTGAGATAAGGGAGGTGTTGTGGTGCTTGTTTGGAGTCTTGGTGAGCTTAAATTGTCGATGGTCAGGTTGGGTTCTCGAGCTTCAACAAGGTATAAGCTTCACCAAGGCTCTTTTATTGCAAATACAATTGTGAATTTGTTGTAGCTTGATAAATTTAACTATGAGCATGATTTATAGTATTTATTGAAGAATTTTCAAGTTCAATTTGAGAATTAATGAAGTTTTTGAGCTCGCAATGTCACTATTTATTGTGAAAATGTGTTGCCTTTTTTTGTGAACATATTAAGTTTTAGATATCGGAATATGAATTTTTCAGTTGCGTTTGATAAATAATTGAAAATTCTTGAATTTGGTATATGATATGCAATTTTATGTGTACAATTGATACCATAAATGTAGGGATTAGTGTTGCAAGTTTTTGTTGGTTTCTTATTTCCAGAATGACATTGGTGTCATCTTTTGGATATAACTTGAGCTCTGATTATCGGATTTGCGTGATTTTGGTCTCGTTGTAAAGTAAACTTCAAGACCTTGGATTTGATATATAATATTGATACTTCTAGATAAGTTTAATACCCAAAAAGTATGATTTTTAGTAGCTATTTTGTGAGACTTTGTTTTTGAGATATGGTTTATAGTTCTTATTTTTATAATTATTGTTATTAATTGTTGAGAATTTTTCTTATGAGCTTTTAATTATGCTTTATGCCTTCCTTCCATTCTATAAGATTGTTACTGAATGGAAGTTTGTCTGAATTGCCATTGTGTATTGAGAAAATTGCTTCAGATCATAGGCGCCTTGATGACATGTTTCTCTAGTGGCTTGCGTGTTTTGGTCGTGCATGAGAGTCACGCATTTTGACCTATATAGCAAAAGCTATAGCCATTGTTTTTAGTGTGGTTTGGTTTTATTTAAAATAAGTTTTCGAATATTTTCCATTATTTTTTATTTGTGGATACCAAAAGGCCAAGGTGGCTACGGTCTGTGGACCAATAGAACAAAAGTTAAGGTCCTGGAGTCAAAAGTGCCGAAGGATTGTACTGATATACTAAGAATGATTGATACCTTTAGAAAGTTAAGTGCAATACTTATGTTGAGGTTCTGAGTTGAGTACCAACAAAGTCAATGATGTGAGTCCCTAGGTGGCTTGTGCGTAAAGACCTGTGTATTGGCAAGCTAAGGGTTTAGATTTTCCTAGATGGTCTGAGTACCAAGGATGCCAATAGCACGTACCTTATGAGAGTTGACCAAAGCATGATATGCATGTGCCTCATTTTTTTATGACATCCTAGAGTATATAGTTGTGAGAGTTCTTTAGAGATGGGAGACCTAAGATAGGTGGACTCCTTCATGAAGTAGCTCGTTTATGGTAATGCAGTGCGTTTTGACAACTGCTTGTGGTCAATGTCAGTTGCTTGGGCCGAGTAACACGACATGTGTATGTGTGTGTGTGTTGTTGAAGTATTCTATATGTGATATAAAGAATTCAAGCATTGTTGGCTATCTATTATACACATTGAGTATGTAGAATCAAATTATGCTTTTTGAGCTGTTCAAAGAAAATTAAGTGCTCCGTGTTGTGTTGAGTTTTCAGTGGATTTATTATTGAGTTTTGGATGTATGCTTTTATAATAAGATGCATCATGTTTTCTATACTTTGGTCATTATAGCTTCAATATTTGAGAAGCATAATAAACATAATTTTGGTAGATTGAATAGAGTAGCTTGAGATGCATGTTTTAAAGTTTTACATGTATGCTCTTAATTGATTTTGGTTTTCTATGTCTTTGTTACTTGGATAGGTTCTAGGGCAAATTGTAGACAAAAGATCTACAATTCATCTGGCATGTTGGACACGTGCATGTGGAGTGCGCATCTTGTGTGCGTATTTTGACCGATATGTGATTACGTTGAGATTTCAATGTATTTAATATTGGTTCTTTGATGCATATCTTTGTGACTCGTATGCATCATTATTTTAGAGGTTTTTCAATAGATTTTTGGAATGTCAATGTTGAGATGCCAGAGTGGTTTAGAGTTGTAGTTTCAAGAAAGATTTCTCAAGCGTTTTCGCACATTGAGGTGAGGTGTTATGCCTACATGTTCCACCAGCACGTTTTGATTCAACCTTGTGTTGCTTTTGATTTTGTTTTCTTAGTGGATGTGTGTTGGGTGACCTTTTTAATGGTCACTCACATGTGTTTTGTTTTTTTGTTTTGCAGGTGTAGATTAAAAGATGAATTTTCTTGCTAGTGTATATAAAAGAGTCATTCAACTACACAGCAAGGGTCTTAGGTAAATGCACTTTTCTAATGATATTATTTATAGCATAGTTTGAATTTGGATGCTATTGTAATGTGAAAAAAAAATGTGAATTATTAGATAAGTGACAACTAGGGTCGTTACATGCTTGTTGATTTCCTCTAGCCTCTTCTACCGAGACTAGTGGGACCAACTCAATGTGCCTTCTTCTGAAGGTGCTTCATTTCTAATGCAATCCTTATTGCTCATGAGCTCATCAATTGTTTCCACCTTAGCCATGGGAAGGTTAGAATGACTTGTAAGGTGAATCTTAGGAAAGCTTATGACTCCTTGGATTGGTCATTCCTTCGGCATGTCATGTTTCAAATGGGTTCCAGCGAAAAGTGGTACTCTCTAGTAGATGAAATGTACATGGCAACCTTTTCCATTAACATCAATGGCCAACTCTCTTGACCCTTTGTGGCGTCAAATGGTTTTCACTAGGGGGGACCCCATTGTCCCTTTCTTGTTCATGATTGCTATGGAGACTTTCTCTAGATTGATGGATTAGGCAATGCCCTTGAGAAAGATTGCACTACTTTACAAAGGTTTGGTGGCCATCTCCCATGTTCTCTATGTAGATGATTTAATGATCTTTGTCGATGCTATGCCATTGTTGACTAGAGGGATCTGCCATGCCCTTATGTGGTTCGGCAATATCTTTGGACTTTGGATTAATATTGTTAAGAGCGTCATTTTCTTTGGTGGACCTCAAGTGGATGCTAGTTCTTTATGTGCTCTTCTGGGTATTGTGGAGGGTGGCCTTCCAATTACCTATCTAGGGCTCCCATTGATGTCCAAACATTTCTCACTAGACCTTTGCCAACTCCATGTCTCTCAAATTCGATTGAGGTTATCTAGATGGAAGAGGCAACACTTGTCTCTAGCAGGATGGATACAACTTCTGAAGTCTGTCCTCTCCACCTCCTATCTTTACTAGTCCACCTCCTTTTGGCTTCCAACTGCGGTCACGTCTGAGTTTGAGAGGATCTTCCCACATTTTTGTTGCTTGAAGACAAAATACCAACAATGAGTTGGGATACTTGCTACCTCCCTCTAAAAGGAGGTCTTAGTATTAGGAAGGTCACAAATTGGAATTCAGTGGGTTTACTAAAGTGTTTTTGGAATGTCGCTATCAAACATGAGACTCCCTAGGTGGCCTGGATGTGTGCTAAGTATGTGGTTAATGGCTCTATTGTTGAGAAACGAGGGCCTAACAAACACTAAGGCGAAGCAAACAAAAACTGTAACCAAACAATCACAAGCAGACACAAGATATTTTTACGTGGAAACCCCCTCGGTGTGAGGAAAGGAAAAAACCACGGGACCCACTCGGTCCAGGTAACCAGCACTATGCTGTCAAGGGAATACAACTGTTCTTCTCAAGTTCTCAAACTTGAGGTTAGCACAAGCCACAAATAATCTTCAATAGAGATAATAAGAAAGAAGAGATATAACCCAATGGAGTAGATGAGAATCTCCCCTGTCACGGAACCACGTGCACTCACGGTGGACATTCACCTACGAGCACCTCTTCCTCACCGTCGGTGGAACCACGTGCTGGATCACGCGTCTCCTCTTCACCGACGGCGGCACAGCAACAACAGGACGTTG
>JAMKQA010249247.1:0-10480 GCA_024699735.1 Posidonia australis | reverse complement strand
CAACAAGTAAGTTTGCTGTCTTATTATTTAATAAGGGAAAAATCTCAAGAGGGTCTTGAGGAGTGGACTAGGTGGGGTTGCCGAACCACTATAAATTGTTGGTCAATATCAATTGCTCTCATCCTCTTCTTGTATGTTATATAAATTGCATAAGTAGTTAAGCTTGATTATATCTGTTAAATAATCTCCTTGTATGTTATTTACATTAATCTCTAAAAAGTAGTCAAAGTAATTAAAAAGTGTTAATTCTCTATTCACCCCCCCTCTAGAGGAGCATTTCGATCCTACAAAAGGATGGTTGTTGGCTTGGAAAATTGGGGTTGGATGCTTTCGCGGGTTGGTGGTCATGGTAGAAAGGCTCTAGATCGCTGGGGAGAGGTTGGAAGCTCGTGGATGGAAAATCTAAAGGTCTTTTTTCTGGTCGACGACGGTAGGGGGTCTTTATACTCCGACGAGGCTTTCCAGAGTCGTCGATCCTCCTCCTTAGTCACTGGGCGTCGTGGAATCACGCGCGTGGGTCGGAGGAAGTTGACCGGAGATCTCGTGGGTCTGAGATTTGCTTCGAGGCTTGCGGGACATCGTCGGAGTCCTGGCTAGAAAATTAGGGTCGTTAGAATTATTTTTGACTTTTATAAGGTTTGAAATTGCATTTTTTGAATTACACAGTATTGAGCTTAATGGGCTTAGGGTTTTGTTTTGCTTTTCTTTTGGTTTTTATTTTTGGAATTTTGAGGGTTTTAATTTTAAATTTTTAATTGGATTTTTGGGTTTAATTTAATTTCTTAATTTTGTAATTTAGGGTTTAATTAGGGTTTTGATTAGCTTAGGTTTCTTTGTTTTGAGATTTTTAGGGATTTTTAGGGTTTTGACTTTAAGTTTTTTAAATTAGGGTTTTGAATTTTAATTTAGGCTTTTTATTTATGTTTTATGATTTTAATTAAATTTGTGGTTAAGGTTTAATTAGGGTTTTGATTACTTTAGGGTTTTTATTTTATTTCTATGATTTTAATCATTTTAGATTTAGGGTTTTGGATTTCAATTTGGAATTTGGGTTTAGTTAGGGTTTATGGTTTTAATTTAGGATTTTTTGAATTTTAATTAGGTTTTATGTTTTTAATTTAGGGTTTTTGTGTTTATTTAAGGTTTTTTGGATTGATTTAGGATTTAAATTAGATTTTACTAAATTAGGGTTTTTATTTGATTAATTAGGGTTTTTATTTGATTTTAAGTGAATTTAATTGGATTTTACTTAATTAGGGTTTTTATTTGATTAATTGGGGTTTTTATTTGATTTTAAGTGGATTAATTGGATTTTACTTAATTAGGGTTTCTATTTGATTTTAAGTGGATTTAATTAGATTTTACTTCATTTTGACTTGAATTAGGGTTTTTGTTTTACTAATTTGATTTTAAGTGGATTTTATTTGATTTGTTTGGTTTCAAGTTTAATTGGGTCAGAGTGGGCTAGTGTGGGCCTGATTTGGCTTAAGTGGGCTAGGATTTTATTGGTGCAATCAGAACATCATCCGGAAGAACCTGCTGCCAAGTGACTTCAAAATTGAGGTGTCTACAATATGAAGGGTATTGTATCATTATTTTTGGTTTTAGATGATTCTTTATCTTTTTTTTTATTTTGGAAGAGAATTTAGCATTAATTGGGTTAAAACAGTATTCGTGCATGAAGTTGAAAATGATGGACATTTTGTAATTTTTTTATTTAAGTTTTGCATATTTTCAGAATAGATCTTACATTACATGTCTTATGTTCTTATAACTACATCTAGGTTCTTATGGATTGAATTAATTAGAAGTTTATGGATCTAAGAACTATAACCAAATCCTAAGAATAGAAGCTTAAGAGAAACTTACATAAGAACCCTTGCACTTATTGTTATTAAGTAAAACGAAATTTTACAATCAAGTCCTTAAATTTATTTAAAATTAAAGATTAGTTCATTCAAGTGTAAAAGATAAATAACACAAACGTCTTTTAAGATAATGTATGCGAGAGAGAAAACAATGTCTTGATATATGACTTTTCGGAGTAATGACTCCAAAGAGGGATGTACTGGTCTAACGAGATTTACTGTTGGATCCTTTTGAGGATATCAATGACAACAATAAGGCCATAAGATTCAAATATAATGTTTACTGATTGATACAGATTAGTATATAAGGTCCTTACTAATGAATTAAGTGTGAAACTGAACATATAATAATGAGAGTGATGACGGATTATATACCAACTAGAAAATCACACTATGTCAGAAGTGGATAATCTAAGGAATCTACTAAAAGATCGAAAGGAAATAAAAGTGAAAACAAAGAATTTATCATGAATCGGTCTAGAATGTGGTAAGTTAGGATTTCATTTGCATATTGGATTTTTCATAAACTTATATTGTATTATTGTTTATTGTAAGTAATCATGAGTTATAAAGTTGCTTAACTTGAACTTACATAGAAGATAGTTTTGACTCAACAAATACACATAAGGTTCAAAAAGAATACAGTTCTAGTGATGCTTTAAATTCTAAGTCATGTAATAGAACTTTTATGAATAGATTTAAGAGATGTAATAAATAATGATATTTTAAAGGAGACTTGTGTATCCAGAAAATACAAGAAATGATTTGATAGGAATCTTATTTCCTCTTAACTATATAAATTAATGATGTTTATGTATTTAACTTGAAATATTTTTAAAGGAAACTTATTTCCTTTACTTTCCATGCTATATAAATGCCAATTTTTTTCATTTTTCACCCCACCTTAATGGAATTTCTCACTCAACCCAACCCAACCCCATCCTCTCCCTCCCCTTCCTTGCCCTGTTCTCCTCCACCTTGTTCCCTCCCAACCCTCCTTCCTGCCCCTCTTCCTCCTCCACCTCCTCCCCCGTTCTCCTCCCCTCCATCAATGAAGAATGCAAATTCTACAAGCAAATCTTAGAGTCATATGATCCACTAACCAAAAATCCATCCTTCATTGTACTCCAAGAAACACCATACCCTCCCTTCTCATGCTCCTTTAACACCACATCTGGCCCACCTCCTCTCCCCTTCCTCTTTCCCTCTTATCGCAATCAAACACATGCACCTTCGACCCAAAGGTCTTGGTGGCGACCATCGAGGACTTCTGCAACATGTACAGTGTCCGATTGACCTCCCTATCATGCAAGATCATCCAGAAGATCTCGACACTAGGGATGGAGTTTGGGTCAAGGTGGACGACGTCAACCATGAGGAAGTTGGGAGACTCGTTAGAGTTGTGGGTCCCTAGGAGGAGGTTGTGGGTCATGATTGTGGTGGAAGAAGAAGAGGACGAGGAAGGGTGGGTGGTGGGGAGCCATTGGACGGGGAGGGAGGGCCACTTGAGGGTGTGGGAGACAAGAAATAGCTTTTAACTTTTGAGTAAGGAAAAACAAACTAGAAATTTGACGAGTTATATGTGGAATAAATTCAATGTCTCTAATTCAGAATAGGAGAATATCAGTAGTCCTGCCACATAACATTAATGCAGACTGCAATTCCAGACATGATACAAAAACCAAATAAATGGAAAAATTATAGAATTTCCATTGATATATAATCTATCAACTATGTGATATGGAAAAATAGATGAAATCATTGATATCAAAACAGAAAATTTGAGAAGAAGGCACATAACTTTGCAATAATAAAGCTAAACTAGTGCAGATACAGCATGGACATTGATGTAAATATGACCAACAATAAATTCTTATTAACAAACAAAAAGATGCTATGGACTCCGTAACCAAAAATTAATTTAGCTTCATGCGTTTTGCATGGTACTGCTTGATCCACTCACGGCAATCTTCTGCAGTGCCTTCTGGATGTGCAAGCTGCCACTTAAGCAATCTTTGTTGCCATTCCCCAATCTGTCTCCCTTTAACTCGTAGAACATCCATAATAGCATTCCCGTCCAGTAGTGGTTTCATTTCCCAGATATTTTCAAGATTCAGATCAGCAATGGCATTCTCGATCCTCTTAAACATTTCTGCTTTATTGTTCAGTTCAGAGCACTTAACAAGAAAACCTTCAGCATGGTCAGTTTTGGGGTACATGAAAGTTGACATCAACAAGGCTACCCTCCAAAAATCTTTAATTTTTCGAAGAAGCAATCCAGCCAAAACCCTCTTTCTTGAAAACGGTGATACATCTAAAAAGTCGTCATCTACATAAGTTTGAACAAGTCCAGAATCTTTGGAGTCCTCCAATAAATCAATAAATTGGACAAATTTCTCAGATGCTTCGTGTAAACTTGAAACCATGTCAGCATCACTGGCTTTGAGTTTAAGCGAATTCCGGAAGATATGGCTGGTAGCAGGCACCCTCTTTAATTTTTTATCTGTATATACTGACTCTCTTAGAGGAAGAAACAAAGCTCCATACAAGTAAAGTCTACGATGTTCAGTGCTGAATTTTGAGTATCCAATTAACCGTAAAGCATTCCATGCAGTATCCATGTATGCAAGGCAATTTTTATCAGATTCTTCAATTACTGCTGGTTCTGTGTTACTTGGTGTAGTGAATACAACCCAAAATAGCTGAAATTCTTGTATCCAGCCAATTGCTTTAACTGGTTGATTACCGGCAACCATTAAATCAATCTCATGACCAATACGCTCTCTGCTTATTTTATCTTTAAGTGCAATCCTCACCAATGAATCGGTAGCAGCTGCCTTTAACTCTTCGTCCAATACAAAATCAAACCTAGCACCGAATCGAACAGCTCGAAGAACTCGAAGAGGATCTTCCAGGAAAATTTCCCTTGCAGGTGAAGGGGTAACAATACGGCCGGACTTGAGATCTTCGATGCCTCTCCCAGTATAATCCTCAATTGACCTGGTGCTAATATTGTAGAAAAGGCTGTTAATTGTTAGATCTCTCCGTAGTGCATCCTCTTTGGGGGTACCGAACTCCATCTCAGGAATTCGGCTGTCGTCCGAATATCTTTCAGATCTCAGATTGACAAAGTCGATCATCATGTCGAAAACACGCATCCTTGCAGTTTCGAGATGCTTCGATTGATCAGGATTGCTCTGGATAACACAGTACCCTCCATCAGTTCCCTTTTCACACAAATGATCCTTGATCTTCTCGCAGAACTGTCGCCCATACATGTCATCCAATGCAACATCGATATCGTAGCATTCTCTTCCCAAAAGCTTATCGCGAACCCAACCACCAGCAACACGAAGCTGCGTCGCCAGATTGTAGTGTCGGACCACATCAAGCAGCTGCTGGAAAATCTTCTCCTCCGTCTCCGTGAGCTTGATTGCGTCGTCCACAACGACGGCCAGCGAGGCGGTGGAGGACGACGGCATGGTTCTCACACCTCCTCTGCCGCGGCAATATCTACGGCTTTGAAAGATCCCTAACCCAAGGTTTCCGTTGAGGCGAAATCTGGAAGAATGGAAGCGTAGGCCGCGAAAAGGAGTTAGCTTGAGGTCAGCACGCGCGCGCAACATAAACATCAAAGTTGGCCTGCACAGGGGAAAAACAACAAGCATGTGATGCGCATAGACCAAATACCTTTAGAATTATCCACCATCTTTGAAAAATAAATAAATGAAAAGACGAAATTGCTATTGGAAGCAACTGCAATAGGCAACCCTCATCACGTTTACAACCAAAGTCGTCGACGATGATGATGAGAAGAAGAAGAAGAAGAAGAAGAAGAGGAGGAGGAGGAGGAGGAGGAGGAAGAAACGCAGCACACAAGCAAATCTCTGTTAATTCGCTTCTTGACTGGTACTATTTTCCAGAACAGCCGGTTTACCTCTTGACTGTGCCCATGTTCCACGCCAACTGCCGGAGCTACCCATGGCGCGTTGCTGCGCTAGGCTGCGTCAACGTCTGCCTCCGCGGATTCGACACTGGGATCCTTCTACACCGCCGTCCGCCTCCACAACGTCACCCACATGTGCGGCGCACGGGTGGTTCTCAACGTGCTTGCCAACCACGCCCTCTCTTCGCCAACTTATTGCTTGGATTTGTGGAGATTGTGGTAGACTCCTCCTCTGTAAAACGCTAAGAAAGATCCACGTAGATAATTACACAACACAATCAGTGTCAGATTAGGAACTTATTTGTAACCTCTTATCTGTAGGAAGTTAGATGGTAAGATTTTAATAGAAGTTAATTTCTGAGAGTATATATAGAAATTAGATTTTAATTTAATTATGAAAATTTTATTTGTCAAATAAATGTTTCACAGAAATTCTAATAATATTAATTTTACATATTTACTTCTCATTTAATGGTAACTCTGTAAATAATAAGGATATTTTTATGTAATTAATTTAAAAAATAAAGACTACAAATGTAAATACATATCTTATTTATTTAACTTCGGCTAGAAACTCCATCTAATTAACTTCTAGAAAATTATGTTTTTACGTATAGTTTCAGGATTCAGAAGCTGTAGCTTCTATGAAAAGTAGACTTCTAATATTCAATTTGGAACTACTACTAGGATATTTGATGATTTGGTAGAAATTAGTCACTCAAAAACTGTCTATAAACAGTTCCAAATGGAATCCTAACTATTCTTAGCACACCTCCATTACAAATCACTTAAATGACATGTGTGATTGAATAAGTACCACAGTTTTCTTCTTCATTTTGTAAGTGTTTTGAGTATTTTGTTTTCTTCACTCGTCGTCGTCAACCACATCGAATGTAATATTTTTTGTCTTCTGCTATATATGGTATTGTCAGTGGGATACATTTTTCACGTTATAAATGTAGGATTTCTTCATTTTTGGGTTCTTTTCATTTTTGTAACTCTTTCCTACTAAAAGTGTATCAGTTTCAACTTATCTGTCCAGACTGAAATACTTTTGGCGTTGAGTATTATGAGATTTGGGTATTTTGTTCTTGGAACCAGTAAGGGAGGATCTTATTTCAGTAAGTTTCAACAATTATGCGATTGCATGTTGATATTAAATTTTAATTATGACAAATTAATTTAAGATTAATCTATGTTTTTGAGGAATTTTATTTTGACTTTACCATCCTGATATTCTAAATTCTAAGGTATGTTTGTATCTTGGAAACGAAAGAAAATAAAAAATATTAGTCGAAGGGAAACTAAAGTAAATAAAAATTAATAGAATTTATTTTCTGTTTATCTAAATTTTTATTGTTTGTGCTTATCATTGAAAATAAATTGAAACATATTTCCGTTGGATTCTATTCTATTTCAAAGGAAATGAAAATCTTATTGGCATTTATACTCTAGAAACAAACAGAAACCATTTCCTTTTTTAATAGACGCATAAACACTACTTAAAGAAGTAATCAAAGAAAAATTAATTTCCTTTTCTTTCGTTTCCTTTCGATTTTGATGACACAAATCTCTCTTAATGTCGGTACAAATTTTGAAAGTAAATACATAGATAAAATAATTGTGAAGATCAAAAGACAGACTTCCTCGCCAAACAAGGCGAATAGAAAAGTATCCTGTTAAACCTCTTGTAAAGATCACTTCGAATAGAAAGCTCACTACCAGGAATCACCACCATGAAATCTGTAACCATAGATTTCATCAATCGTCGTCGTCGTCGTCGCCATCATGATCTCCTCGACTGTGTTTGCATCACATCCATCATGAGCAGAATATGATCCACTGTGTTTCCGTTAACCGAAACGAATGCAGAGACGATCTTTGCAGCAAGAATTTCGGCAGAAACTTAGGGAGAAAATGCTTGATACATAAACCAAGTGGCAATCATTGTAATGGCACGCCTAGGAGGGTCTCTTGCCTTCTGTGTCCGAATATTCTTTATGCAGCCAAGAGCGGAAATATAGGCAGAGCTAGCTCCTCTAAATTATCATGTTGTATTCATGCCCTGAAGTGGCCACAGTTGAAGGTCCGAAGAGGAGTTATATGATGAGATCTGGAGACAAAAACAATCACATCTTGACCTCACTATATGGGATACAAAGTTATGCAATAATAATGTACAATCCACAACCACGAGAACAGAACAGAGAAAAGGAGACGAAATAGAGGAAAATTCTAAGTTGGCAAGAAATTATATCAATAATGGAAGACATGGGCTCTGAAGAGCCTTATGAAAGGATATTAAGATGAAAACTAATAAGACCTTAAGATGAAAGGATCATGTGATGATTTGGTGCAATAAGGTTAAATTTTCAAACGAAAAATTTTAAAAATAAAAAGAAAGAGAGAGAGAGAAAGCCTAAACTCTTGCAACAACGTTGAACCGTTGAAGCCTTCAAGGGAAAGCATGATGCTAAATGCAAGTAGCCTTCATCATTTCTTTGGGCGGCAAATCTAGTGTAGGTGTCTAAATCTAATATGATTGTAGGTATCTTTTTTTAAATTTTAAATACATTGAAAAAAAAAACCAATCATATAGATATATTTATTAGATTTTTATAAATACATAGTAAAAATTTTATTTTAATCAAATAACTATTAATCTTTGATCTAAATGTTTTAAAGTTCAATATGTTTTATTAAATTATAATTGTTAAAGTTTAGATTAAAAATTAATAGTAAATATAACTATGATTAAGATGAAACTTTAAGATACATTAGATTATCTTATATGTTAACTAACTATATAACTAGATTTTACTTTTAAAAAAAAAAAAAAATGTCTACAGGAAAAATTTCCAATAGATACCTATATGGACCATTTTCTGTTTCTTTTTGGCATATATTTTGAAAAACTTTATGTTGCCTACAGTCTCGAACATTTGCTCCTTTTTCTTTTTTTGAAACAGTAAAGATGGTTCTTACTTTTGTTGGTAGGGCCTTCTATCTTGTCCATCCATCATAAACACCAATATATCATCGCAATCATTCAATAAAAATGAAAAGAAAGGTAAATCAGTTAGGTAATGTCCTGTAAATTACACCGATGCATTATAAATATCTCTTCACTTCCATTGAATCTACACACATTAGTTACACTTACAATCTAAAAGGTAGACCTACGATAAAAAATAACACAAATTAGGGTAGTTTCTTATCACAGAAACAACTGTATGTTGATTGCAATATCTTGGTTTCCTACAACAATGTGTGATTGGAATCTTAATTTCCGAGAAATTGGCCCACGATTGATAAACCAACTGTCCATACGTGGATCACAGATGTGAAAAAAGGAAGTAATTGATATAATGGAATGTAACTTCCAATGTTTGAAAATGATAAAATAAAAATAAATATTTAAAACGTAAAAAACAATTAACCGTAGAATTTGCTTTTAATGGTATAAGACGAAAGACCTTATCAATCAAAAGTAGGACGAACCTTACCTGATAATTTGCTTATATATATCAGGTAAGGTCTGTTTTTACTTTTGTTTGGTAAGGTTCTTGATCATCTATCATCAAAATCACATCTCATGTTTGATATTAAATTTGGATTTTAAATTAGCAAAACTACCTATGTTGTAAATGATGGTTTTGTGAATTTCGATTTTCCTTCTATATTCATTTATTGATAGTATCTTGTTACACTTTAATATCCCTTCTTATATGGTAATATCTATTTTTTTAATCAATAACGTTTTAATTTTTTTAGTTTTAGTTTCAGTTTCAATCTCACACTTATTTGTTTTTGTTTTTGTTTTAATTTAGTTTCAATTTTAATTTTAGAGAACTTTGTATTTGTTTTAGTGTTAGTAAAACAAATTTTAAAAAAATGATGGATGTGGTAACAAATAAAAAAATTGGAAGAGCATGGAGAGGAGATTATGTGTGATGTGCGGTAACTTGTGGGGAGGTGAGGAGGATGGCCTCCACCTCTCAGCGCTCTCCCTTGACTCGACGCCCCCTCCTCCCGCACCCTCCTCTCTGGTTGTAGTCCCCCTCCGCCCGCACCCTCATCCTCCACCCTCTCCTGGTGCGGATGGTGTGGTAAGGAAAAGGAAGGCATCTGGGGGGTGGGTGTTGTGGCCAAGGGACGCCATGTCAAGGAGGGCTTTTCAAGGGTGGAGGCAGTGGGAGGGAGGACTGCAACGAGAGAGGAGGGTGTGGGCAGAGGAGAGGGTGCAGGAGGAGGGGGCTTCGGGTCAGGAGAGGGCGTTGGTAGGTGGAGGCGGCGTCTAGTCAGGTGGAGGAGGGCTGTGGGGGTGAGGGAGGAGAGGAGGATTGCAGGCGTAAGGGTGGAGGCGACGTATCTTGGAAAAATCCTTAATACATTTTGATGATAACAAATGACTATTGATTATTTGACAAAATAATCACTTAAGAAAATCTGATATACTCAAGTACTCAATATAAAAATCATTTATCAAAGGCACATTAGTCATACATAAGCAATATTCATATGATTGGATTAATATGCAGTTTTAAGTCCTTTTTGTAGCTTATATGCTTTTCGGCAAACCGAATTATTTCGGTATACCGAATCAGGGTTTTTCGGTACATCCTTCGGAGCACCGAAATTCAAAAAGAATTGAAGTTACAGAGAT
>JAMKQA010249246.1:0-26074 GCA_024699735.1 Posidonia australis | reverse complement strand
AAGCATCCAATCCTCCACAAATGAACCTCACATGAAACCCTAGATTTGGAGAGAAGAGGGAGGTGTTCTCTCTATTCAATGGGAGTCAAAAATTAGGGCTACACAAATGACAAAAAGGTTACATAATCTGTGCCTTAGCCTACTTAAATACTAGAGCACCCAAATGGTCAAATGACCAAACAACCCTGAAACAAAAAACATAATTCAAGACACATTTACAACAGTGCTAAAAGCCTCTTGCAATGCTCTCCAAAATCTCAATGTAAACTTAGTGTCCTTGTTAGATACAATTGACACTGGAACCCCAGGCAGTAGGACTATCTTTATCACTTACAACTCTGCCAACTATGGTAATGGGAGATTCACCCTCATCGGCAAAAAATGCGCTGAGTTTTTTATCGATCAACAATTACCTAGATTGCATCATTCTTTCTTCTAGTCTTAGGAGCCCTATCACATAGTCCATCGATACATACTCCCATTTCCAGACCAGAATGTCCAAAGGTTGTAGCATTCCTCCAGGCTTCTGGTGTTCAATCTTGACCATTTGGCAAGTTGTACATCTCACCATGTGCTCAGCAATCTCTTTCTTCATTCTAGGTCACCAAAAATTCCTCTTCAGATCCTTGTACATCATGGTACTTCCTAGATGGATGGTATATCTAGACTTATGGGCTTCATCTAGCAATCTTTGTTTCATATCCTCCACCTAAGGCACATACAGGCGTAGGTGTGACACCTGGGCTTGGTTATCCATTTTAATTGTAAACCATGTAATTAATTGTAATGTTGTATAAATGATTTATTAATGGATAATCTGTTGTTTCATGTGAGTGTGAGGGCTTGGCTAACTTTCTGTGCACCTGTTTGTTATTTGGGACCAATGTAGGGTCTAGTCTGAGGATGCACAGTTGCCTCAGTTTGTGTGCCTGTCTTTTCTTCTTTTTCTTTCTTTCTCTCTCTCTCTCATGAGCTTTCCCTATCCCCATACTCTTCTTCTTCCTCCATCAGACCCGTGCCACCACACACGACGGCCTGTGGCTCCCCGTCCCTTTTGACGTGATGGGCAACCAACGCGATGCAGGGAGGAGGAGGGGATAATGAGGGGGGAGGCGCGAGGGAGGATGAAGTGGCGAGAGACAGCCGAGAGAGAAAGAGGGAGAGGAAGAGTGGCACGCGACCGAGAGAAGAGGAGGAGAGTTGAGCCATATGCGCCGCCACCTTGAGCCACTGGGGTCGCATCGGAGTGCGGTGTGGTCGCCGGAGTGCCATAGAAGGTACGCGACCTCTCTCTTTCTCCTCCATTCTTCTTTTACAACATGATATGTTAAATGTATGAAAATGGGAATTAATGCATGTAAAATCGTAGAAAAATAGTAGAAGGGATGGAAATGAGTTGGATAGCATGAATATGTAGATATCATGCGATTAGGATGGAATTTGGGTGATTTATGCAAATTTTTGGCATGTATGCTACAGTAGATACATATGAGTTCCATGCCTTTATGATTTTTTGTATGGATAGCATGATGAATGGATTGATGAATGGTTTGAGGGGTTTTGAAGTAGACTCAAGGGTCTACATCCCATGTTTTATTCATGTTTTATGATGTTTGTTTGAGGGGTCTGTCGGAGGCTCCCAGTTCTGGTGAAATGTGTAGGCTGAAACAGGGGAGGTGTTCTAGACACGGGCAATTCGGCATGCTGAACTGGGTTCGGCATACCGAATTCTTGTCAGATTAAACCAGAATACCTTGTTTCGGTAGGCTGAAATCACCTGGTCAACAGAAATAGGGAATTTCGATGTATCGAAGATGTTCGGTATACTGAACCGGGGATTTTCGGTATACCGAACCAATATTTTGGTCTGTTGATTTTGCCCTCGCCCTGAGATTTTTAATGTGAATAGAAAAATGAAAGTTTAATGGTTTTAAAAAGATATTGAGCATGTGTTAATGATGTTTTCCCCATGTGAATGACATGAAGGAATGTGGAATCTGAGCCAATGGATTTGGATATGGTTTTGGGTTTGAAACCCTAAAAATGAATAAAATTGATTAAGTGTGTGTTTTTTGGGCATGAGACCCAATTTATGGTTTTAAAGCATGGTTTTAAATGAACTTGAACCGAGACTCCAGTAGAGGGTGATGTGTTGCTAGGAACAAATTCCTACAACGAAAAGATGAATGGAAATGGTTTTGAAATGGAAAACTCAAGAGTTTTGAAAATAAAACACTAATAATGTGTCGAGGAACCACAGAGGTTGGTGTCAACAATGTAGTAGGAGTATGAAACTCCAATGAAACCAATTGTCAGATATGACAGTGGTTGCCAAGCTTGAGACAGTGTAGGCTGAGGTTGGGTATGTGAGCCTAAGTGTTCGGGTCACCGAGCTCATGACGATGTAGGCTGGGCCTAGGAATATGAGACTTAGGTGTTCGAGTCACTGATGGTGTAGGATGAGCCTGGATTATTGAACCTAGTTGTTCGGGTTACCGATGGGACGTCAAATAAAAACGTATCCCCGTGCATATATGAAAAGAAATTGAGGCTGGTTGGCCGGGGGGGTGTCCTCTCGCAAAGGGAACTTCACTGCGGCAATGCAGAGAGGTAGGAGAAATGACGTCCTCACCTACTGCTTGTGTGCCTGGTTACCCCTGATCAAGGTAACATCAATAAAGAAAAGTGGAAAAGAATAAGAAAAATGTGTGGTTTTGTGAAAATAAAGAGATGTGGTTTGGTTAGGATTGGACTTGTGAATAGTCCCAAAATCCTAGAAATAACTATGAATTGTGTTTTAACCAGTTACCAGCCAATGTTGTGGTTTTGGTTTTGAGCTCTGAGAGGCATTGTGTTTTAGGCTGGATCAGGTCAAAAATATGATTTTCTCGAGATATGCAAATTGTTTCAAAGTGCATAAAAGAAAGATGAGTTTTGAAACGAGATATGAGTTTCGAAACGAGATATGAGTTTTGAAAATTGTTTTGGTTTTGGGAAGAAATCCCAAGCATTGAAATGAAAGATGAATTTTTGAGAAAGACTATGGTTTTGGAAACAAATTCCAAATGTTTAAAAAGGGAACGAAAAAAAAAAGTGAGTTTTGAGAAAAGCATATTTTTGGAAACAAATTCCCAAGTGATTTCAAAGGAAAAGAAAATGATGTTTTAAAACTAGATTTTCGAAAGAAAACCAAGTTTTATAAATTAAAAGCAATGTTTTTAGTAGTTTTGCTGGATTTTGTTGTTTGTGTGTTTGGGGCGCGTATTGGGTGACTTAGATGTCACTCACACGTGCTTTGGTTGGTTTTCAGGTGTAGGTCAAGTGCAGTCGAGTTCCAATGTTGGAGTAGGAGCTTGTAGCCACACATCGTTTCCTAGAGGTGAGCCTTAGTTATAGTTATTTAATTATTACTGCAATTAATGTAATTTTGCTTATGATACTGTGATCTTGATAGCGTGCTTGCGATTAGGGTGTTACAGTAGGTCATATCTAAGTTCTCCATCTATATCAACAAAGAAGTGAGGCATCTCTCCCACCTCTAGTTTTACCCAAATCTCTCGCACAAAAGGGTCTACTTGCTAAGCAACACAATTGCCTCCAATAATCTCAGACGAACAGTCAGATTCGCCATCCAAGCTCCAGCAAGTCCCTAAGGCTGTCTCCATGGTTTGCACTCAACCAATTCTTCCAACATATGCCATTCCTTGATCATTAGACTGGCCATAGTGTGAGTGCATCTGCTCAGGGCATCAGCGACTACATTCGCTTTCCCTGGGTAATAGGACAGGCTAAAGTCGTAGTCCATGAGGTATTCCAGCCATCTTTGTTGTCACTGATTCAGATCCTTCTGGGTAAAGATATACTTCAAGCTTTGGTGATTTGTGAGTATCTCGAACTGCTCACCATATAGGTAATGTCTCTAGATTTTCAAAGCAAAGACCACTGCCACCATCTCCAAGTCATGGGTGGGGTAGTTTCTCTCGTGGTTCTTTAGCTGGCCTGAAGCATAAGCCACCACTCTCCCATGCTGCATCAATACACACCCTAACCCTATCCCACAAGTATCACTATATACTTCAAACCCTCCACTCTTGGAGTGTAGAGTTAATACTAGAGATGTTACCAGATGAGTCTTCAATTCATTGAAGCTTTCTTCATATTGTCAATCCCAAACGAAAGGAAAAGTGCTATATGAATCTGGTCAAAGGTGCTACAATCCTAGAAAAGTCCTATATGAATCTCTTGTAATATCCTGCCAAGGCCAAGAAACTTCTGATTTCTGTCACCATTATGGGCTTCACCCAACTGTTGACTATTTCTACCTTGGCTGGATCTACTTTGATTCCCTCGCCTAAGATGATATGGCCAAGAAATGTGATTTATTCAAGCCAAAACTTGCATTTGGAGAACTTTACTTGGAGTTGATGCTGTCTCAGGCTCTTTAGCATAATCCCCAAATACATCTGGTGAGTCTCTATATCAGGGGAATATACCAACACATCATCAACAAATACCACTACGAACTAATCTAGTTAAGGCCTGAATGCTCTGTCCATCAGGTCCATAAAAGTAGCTAGTGCGTTTGTCAAACCGAATGAAATAACCAAGAACTCATAATGGCCATATCGAGTTTGAAAAGCTATCTTATGTACATCAGATTTCGGGATCTGAAGCTGGTGATACCTTGATCTCAAATCAATCTTTGAAAAGACTGAAGCTCCCTACAACTAATCAAATAAATCATCTATCCTGGGCAGAGGGTACTTGTTCTTGTTAGTTATCTGGTTTAGCATCCTATAATCTATGCAGAGATGGAGCGAACTATCATTCTCCTTGACAAACAAAATTAGTGCACCCAAAGGTGACACACTCGGTCTAATGAATCCTTTGTCTGGTAACTACTAAGTTGATTCCTAAACTCCCTCAATTCTACTAGTACTATCATGTGAGGAGCCTCCTAAATGGAACTAGATCCTAACACCAAATCAATTTGAAACTTAACCTCTCTATGCAGTGGCGTCCTAGGCAAGTCCTCTAGAAAAGCATCAAGATACTCTCAAACTACAGGTATGTCTTGTACCCTTAAAGTAGAAGAGGAAGACAATGTCACACTAGACAAATATCCCATGCAACCTCTCACTAGGTGGTTATAGGTCTTGATTGCCGAGATAATCTTCTTCTGTTCTACTGGCCTAACTCATTATATCATGCACCATCCTTGACTTGGACATTCTGCTAGAACTCTCTTCTTTGCATAGTCGATCATAGCTGAATGTTGTGCTAGCCAGTCCATCCCTAGGATTACTTCATATTCTTGCATGTCCATAACTATCAAACTAGTCCTGAAGTCTTGGTCTCCCAATTTCACATTGACTGATTGTAGATACTTTCATGCTAGGCTATGCTCTCCTAGTGGGATCACCGGTCGAGATAGAAAGCCAATCTAGTTGGCCAATCTCTAATCTCAGTAGCAAATGATTCAGAGATAAAAGAAAATGAGCTTGTCGAGTCAAACTGGACTCTGGCCATTCAATCAACCACAAGGAAGGAACTTAATTATCATATAATAATAATAATAATCATTATCATCATAGGGAAATAGTGCCAGATACAACAGTACATAAAAAAGGAAATAGCATGGTACAAGACATACTACTACTCCTTACCCTCTACAACATCCCCAAAAGGACCAGTATTAGGAGCAACTATGGAAAACACTCGTCTCGTGGTTTGTTGGAGAGGGGTGTCTCCAACTAGCTTTAGAGGATCAAGGTAGTTCCATTGAATATGTCTAGACTTTCTGCAGTTATAGCACACCATCTTCTCAGGATTCCTTTGTCGATGGTAACACTGTGATGCTATGACCATGCTGGCGGGGGACCCTTAATGTGTTGAAGGAACACACAAGGACCAATAGGGCCATGGTGAAAAGAAGGTTAATCCGAGGAAGGATGTTCCACTTGAGGAGAGGAAAACATTAAAAAGATGGATAAGGAAAAAAGGAGTTGCCACATAGTCTATTCAATTCGGGAGACGAGGAAAATTGGAAGAATCAACTGGGAAAACAAATCAAGATGCAAAAAGAATCCAAGGAATTCATGCCAATGGATGTGACACACGTGTCAATGCAAGCCAAAGAAAGGGTAATGACTCCTATTACACATGAGAAAGGTGTTAGGCACCCCCATACGTCCAACGAATCAGTCTTTCTCAGCTTTCACACTCACATGTGAGGCTATGTAGGCATTTGATTGCAATTCATGTTTGCCACATAACCATGATGATGCAAAGATAAAAGCATGCAAGGGAAATAAAGCAAGGCAAAGTAAACACACTAATCGAAGTAATAGAAGGTATAGAGCTAAAACAAATGATTAAGAAACAATATTAAGAAAAACCAAAGGCAAGGGACTTAGTTTGGACAAGCAAAAGTCTTTGCAAAATTCGTGCGACTAGGCCGCATTGGCCTACCGTAGGCTAGGTATAGCACTAGACATCAGATATTTCATTGTCCTAAAAAAGCATTACAGAATCCAACTCAACCAAGCATATGGTCAAGAAGAGCAAAGAGATAGGAATCCAAGCATACAAATCATTCAACAAAGCCAAGTATATGGGATCAAGCAAAGAGGGGGCTCAATCTGCCTGTGCTTTGGACCTAGCCACCCATGCGACCTACACGCGGGATCGCCCTACAGTTCAGAAGTTGCACCAGAAGGCAGACCTTCATCGTCTTCCCCTAGCAACTACAACATAAGCATGCATAATGTAAACATCCAGAACATTGGAACATTCATTCATGAGCACAGAATGGTAGATAAAACACATCAAAACCGAATGAACCATCCCCAACCCTTTGGGTCTTGTTTGCCAGACTGGACAACCTCCCTAGCCATGGTCATGGCAAAAAGAAACTGTCTACCCTTTGGGGCGGTTTAGAGACCAAGAAGGAGGTATGAAGATGGTTCTAGAGGTGATAAACAAGATGAGGATGCATGCTTACTCCCCCTCCATCCAGATGGATTTCGCCAGCCTCTCTTACATCCATCCAGCCAGTAACGGTGGCCTGGAGCTTGGGTGAGGCATTAGGAGGCTAAGGTGAATGTAAAGGAAGGAGGATGGTGCCATGGGACAGGCTTGACCACAAGCTCAAAGGTCGTTGGCCTCATGCAGGTCGTTGGCTGTCCGTTGGCAAAAGATGATGCCTAAGATGGAAATCGAAGCACAAACTAAAGTAGACAGATAGTTTTACAAGGCATGTACACTAGGGAGAGTGATGGAAGGAGAGGAGTACCTGTTGTGTGCCAAAATGTGGAGTCCCACCACTACAGAGTTGTAACTACGGTGATGGGTGCTGGTCGGCAGTTGACGACGAGGCAAGGGCTGAGGTCGTACTGGACATGTAGGTGAGTGTTAGGCGATGCTTGGATGACAGTGTGGAAGTAATGTAGAGGTCGGGGAAGGTTTGTAGATGTAGAAGATGACTTGTCTGGCGACTAGAAAATGAGGTGACGGTTGGATTTTAAGTGGATGGGTAGAGGTCGGTGGCACTTCTAGATGGGAGATGAAGGCTTGGGAGCAAGAAGGATGTGCAGGCAATGAGTGGGAACGAGCAAAGGCCAAACCTCCCACTCGTCGGAGACGTGGGCTAGTTTTATAGGCGACTATTTGAATCTAGTCCATTGGTTTCTACCAACTCTCATCCTTTAACTCAGATTTGATCAAGAGGATATGATGTGGATTTAAACCAACGTGTGGGGCATCATGGCCTAGACGTAAAGTGGAACACATGTAGATCTATGTTAGCTAATGAGAGACAAGAATTTGATGTGCCATTGGTGAAAGTACAAGTCAATCCTTCACCTATTCGTACTGACCCAAGGCACTCGCATACCCCACCCGTGCAACACCTCTGTGTTATCGTGCCACAGCAGTACTAAGATAGACTTCTTGCTTGGATAGCAAGCCCATTCCACCATTCATCTAGGCCACAAATGGGCTTTATGGTGGGTAAGTGGTTGGTTTATAGTGTAAGGTTGGATTTAGGGTTTTGGGTAGGTTTTGGAGTGATGCTCAAGGTTGACTAGACATCCCACTTGGCGCCATGGGAAGGTAGTGTTTGCTTTTGGCGCGAGTCACCTATTCAGTGGTTGCATTGAAAGTCATGACTCGTTGTTGAAATGCAAATGCAAATGCAAAAACGATGTTGAAAATGCAAGTGCAAACAATGGTAAATACATGGATACCGAGATGCAAATACAAGTGCGAACATGATGCTGAAAACCCAAATGTTGATGCCAATGATGCATGTGGATGCAGAAACACTGTTGGGATGCAAATACGTGTACTAAGCTCAACTGGAGATATGCAAAACTCCGTACAATGCTTACACAAATGTGTGATGCAGTGCTAGTGTAATGATGCATACAATGGAGGTGACAATCGCAACATTGGGTGTGCAACACGATGTCATGGAATGCAGTAAAATGTAGTGAAATGTCATACTTACGTAGTGATATGCAGTGGATGCAATGTAACTCAAGGGCATGCTTTGCTTGCATAGGACATGCAATGATATGTGGTGGATGAAATGAGATGCAATGACATGCTACGCTCATGTGGGGCATGCAGTGATATGCAGTAGATACAATGAAATGTCATGGCATGCTACACTTGTAGGGGCATTATGAGTTGACAGACTCATCATCAGATAGTTAGGGTTATTAGCCGAAGGAGATGAGGGGCATGACAAGTCTGATGGGCTTTATGACCTGAAAGTAACTCAAGACGAAAGTCATCTAGATAGTTTAGAGTATCAGCCCAAGGAAAAGGAGGGAGATGGCAAGATATCGGATTCGTCGATCGAACAAGAGGAACATCAACAGGTCAAAAACCTGACAATGAGTAGGAAGTTTTTGGCAGACGAAGGGGTCCAACACCAAGCCAGGAAGGAGGAGGCTATTGGTGGACCATGAGGTTCGGTGCTAAGTCACAAACACTGACTATCGACAAACCAAGGGGTCAACACCAAGTCAGGAAGAGGTGACTATCGACGCACCAAAGGGTCTGATGCCAACTCAAGAAGAGTAGGCTATCAATGGACCAAGGGGTCCGGCGCCAAGCCACAAACACCAACTATCGACGAACCAAGGGTTCCAGCACCAAGTTAGGAAGAGGAGGCTATTGACGGACCAAGGGGTCTGATGCCAAGCCATAACTACCAAGTATCAATAGATTAAGGGATCCAATGCCAAGTCATGAAGAGGAAGCTATTGGCAGACCAAGGGGTCCAGTGGCAAGCCACAAACAATGACTATCGGCAGACCAAGGGGTCCGATGCCACGTAAGGAAAAGGAGGCTATCGACGAACCAAGGAATCCAACTCCAAGCCATAAACACCGACTATCAGTGGACTAAGGGGTTCAACGCCAAGTCACAAACATCGACTATTGGCGGACCAAGAGGTCCAACGCCAAGTTAGGAAGAGGCGACTATCAATAGACCAAGGGGTCCAATGCCAAGCCACAAACACTGACTATCGACGGACCAAGGGGTCCGGTGCTATGTCAGGAAGAGAAGGCTATCGATGGACCAAGGGGTCCAACGTCAAGCCACAAACACTAATTATTAGTGAACCAAGGGGTCCGGTGCCAAGCCACAAACATGGACTATTAGCGGACCAATGGGTTCGGTGGCAAGTTAGGAAGAAGAGGCTATAGGCAGACCAAGGGGTCTGGCTCCAAGCCACAAACATCGACTATCGACGGACGAAGGGGTCTGATGCCAAGTCAGGAAGAGGAGGCTATCAGCGGACCAAGGGGTTCGACGCCAAGCCACAAACACTGACTATCAGCAAACTAAGGCGTCCGGTGCCAAGTTAGGAAGAGGAGGCTATCGACGAACCAAAGGGTCCACGCCAAGCTTCAAACACTGACTATTGGCGGACCAAGGGGTCCAACACCAAGTCAAGAAGAGGAGGCTATCAACAGACCAAGGGGTCCAGCGCCAAGTCAAGAAGAGGAGGCCATCATACCTGTCTAAACATCATAAGTGTAATGTCCCAAATTTCTACAATGATTTAAACAAATTAAATTACAGGAAATTAAAAGCTAAATAGTAATATCTAACATCAAGGAACTAGTGTGTGTAGCTACAAGACTCCAGACTATATGCACTAGAAAAGAGAAGAAAACAGCGTGAGTGACAAAAGTCACCCAGCACGCATTCCATAATATGGCGAAAAACGACACTACAATTATTTTCCTTTAAAAATCATTTTGCAAACCTTTATTAAAACCACAGCTCCGACCCACTAAGTCGAAAATCAAAACCAACAAATCCCTATCTGGCCTAAATCACAAGTAATGCCCTCAATGACCAAAACCACAAGCAAGGCCCTCAATGGCTAAAATCACACATAATGAGTTGAGAAGCTCGGCGTCAGGCAACCCACTCTGGCCATAAGCAGCCACCGAGGTGCACTACACTACCACGGTGGCACCACCCTATGTAGGAGTGACATCGTCTCGTGATTCTTCTGTTTAGAGAACCCTTACAAAACCATCTCCTCCTAGGAAGACAATCTAGTCTCTCAGGACACTACCAGCTACGATGCAGGTGTCCCACCAATACTAACCACCACAGGATATGTCTCCTTATGACATCCTCCATACGGTACTCAGGAGGGAGTCTCATACCTCCACACTCGACAACACTTGAGCCTTAGTGCTCCTAGCGACAACAGAAGTATCATACCTCCCCGTCATGCCACAAACACCTTTACCCATGGACCTCAATCCTAGCCTTAGTGTGACAGTCAAGGAGTGTCATACCTCTAGGATCCGACAAACCTCAACCTTAAGTCTCGTGGTCCCCAACCTCAACCAAGGAGACGCACCCGACCACCCATGAATGTCGTCACATTCCCTGATCCCGACGATACGGTCCCTAGTGTCTCGACCTACACATAGAAAACCAGGAAAACTATTTTAAATGGGCCAACACACTTCTTTGAAAATCATTTTCAAAACCATTTTGTATCTTTGGAAAACTCTTCCAAAATCTCTACAAAACCGGTGCATCAGGTGTCCTACAAGGCCACTACTAATGGTCCACAATCCCATCTCAAATGGGTAAAACAAATCAATCCGAAAAATCCATGGAAAACAATTTTATAAGACCAACTGGGGCTTAATTCGCATACCAAATTGGCCTGATCGACCGAACTGGCCTCTAGGCCCTAAAATGGTCGAACGAAATTCAAATTGGTCATCCAAAAATCCTTGGTTCGGTAGACCGAAACGGATTGATCGACTAAACAGTGTCCAATGGTCAACACTCAAGGCATGGAATGGTAGATCGAAGAAATTCGATCGACCGAACCAATGCTAGGAGGACCAAAATTGACAGAAAAAAGGCATACCAAAATTGTTCGATATGTCGTTTTCTGCAAAACCAGAAAACAACACCCAATTACATGTCCAACTCTTCTCCAAACTGGGAGTGAGCGGTGAACTTGCTAAACAACCAAAATAAAATCCACATAAAACATATATTGTAGATGCTCGAGTCTACACTAAATCCTCACAAACAAAACCAAAATCCATCAAGCAAGGCTCACAAATTAAAATCACAAAGGTAGAGGGGTCCAAAATGACCTAAAACTCAACCACACATATTAATGGCCATAAATGCCTCATAAATTCACCAAAAATCAAATAAAAATCAGGATTCATAAATTTAACCTAAATTCCATGAATTCCTATGATTTTTACCATTTTATATGCATTTCTACAGTAGAGGTGAGGTGCGTACCTAAAATGCACCCTCCGACGATCCAACACCCACGCTGGCTGACCACCTCACCGTCGACGACCATGAGCTCCCCCAAAGCTTCACACATCCTCAGGGAACCTCCTAGAACTTGCCGCATCGCCGCACACTGCTGCACGCTATACTCACTCTCGAGCACACCAAGTAGGGGAGTTGAACAGGGGAGGAATTGGTGTGGAGAAGGGAGAGAGTGAGTGGGAGAGACGGGAGGGAGAGGGTGAGAGAGTGGCGGTAGAGTGAGGGTGGAAAGGGTGGTGTGCTCGGGAAGGAGGAGGAAACGCATGTGAAGAAGAAGGAGGGGGTGAAGTTGTGCATGGCAGAGGATTTTGGCTTAAAAAGCCACGTAGAAAAGGAAGGAGAACACATGCATGCAACCAATCAACCACACATGCACACCAATGCCCCAACTGCCTGCCTCACCAAACACAACACGAGTTCAACCACACACCCCACCAAGCGGCCCACACGCACAGGCCCACACAAGGACACACACATGGACCCACACACTGACCCACACAGCACAAGAACTAGCCTGGCCACAAGCACAGGAAACGCATAAACAATAGCTTGCCCCACAAGGCCCAAGTCCAAAGTCACAAATTACATAAATGGATCTCAGAGTAGTAACACCTGCCTAGAATAAATTCATTAAAATGTATATATTTACAAAAGCAAATTTACAGGTGTTACATCCTAGCCACCTTAAATGAAGATTTCGCCTCCGAAATTACTAGTAGGTGAAATGGAACAGATACTAGGCTAGGATGGCATCCTCACGTTCCTAGGTGGCTTCTTAGGCTCCATGATGCTACCATCGCACCAAAGCAAGCGGAATCACCTTGTTCCACAGCACTTGTTCCTTGTGGTCAACAATCTAGACGGTATCTTCCACGAAGGATAGATCTTCCTAGAGCACCTCCGGTTGAACTGGAATCACTTGTGATGTGTCAATTAGACACTTCCTTAGAATGGAGACATAGAACACATCATGCACAGACAACAACTCTAGTGGCAGATCTAGCCTATAAGCAACCTCACTAACCCTTTGTGTGATCTGGTACGAGCCAATATAGTGGGGACTCAACTTCCCATGCTTCCCCAACCTTACCATGCCATTGGTCAGTAATACCTTCAAGAAAAACATAGTCTCCCACTAGAAACTTCAGCGGTCTCGACCTCTTATCGACATAGCTCTTTTGCCGACTCTGTGCAGCAAATAACCTACTATGGCTCAAATCAATGTTGCCGCGTACAGCTACACAAGTTCAGGACCAATCAACTAACGCTCACCTACTTCACTCTAGCAAATTGGAGATCTGCAAGGCCTACCATGTAAGGCTTCATACAGGGCCATCTCGATGCTCAAGTGATAATTGTTATTGTAGGTGAACTCTATCAACGGCAAATGGTCCTTCTAACTCCCTTGTAGGTCTAAGGCACATGCTCTAAGCATATCCTCTAGCGTTTGGATAGTCCTCTCTATATGACTGTCTGACTAAGGATGAAATGTCATGCTATAGTTGAGCACTATGCCAAAGGCCTCCAGCAAGGTCCTCTAGAACCTTGAGGAGAACCTCGTGCCTCTGTCAGACACGATGGACAATAGAACACCATGCAGCCAAGCAACCTTGGAGCCAATCAATGCCTTGGAAAATTCTCCTAGATGGCTAGGAAGTGAGCAGATATGGTTAGTCGATCCACGATCACCCACGCGGTGTCATTCTTCCTCTGAGTCTATGGCAAACCAGTCACAAAGTCCATGGAGATATGCTCCCACTTCCACACAAGAATATCCAATGGTTGTAAGGTCCCTCTAGGTCTCTAGTGCTCTTCCTTCACCAACTCACAAGTGGTACACCTTGCCATGTGGTCAGCAACATCCCTCTTCATGCTAAGTCAGCAAAACTTGTGCTTCAGGTCCTAGTACATCTTTGTATGCCCTTAGTGAATAATGTACCTGGACTGATGCACTTCATCCAATAATCTCTACTTGGCTTCCTCATACTAGGGCACATACTGACGTAGATCATACCTCAGCTCTCCATATGCTCCAATAGAGAAATGAGGCTCTCCACCAACCTCTAGATTCCCAAAGACAACTTGAACAAATGGATCTAGCTGCTGACAGGCAACGATGAACTCTACCAGCTTGTGGCGAACAAATAGGTTATTTACTTAGGCGCCAACTACTTCCTGAGATTGCCACTTAGGTCTATAGCCCACCAAATCCTCCAGCATGGTCCACTTTTAAACCATCAAGCTTGTTATCACTAGTGTAAACTCACTCAGAGCATCGGCAACCATGTTGGCCTTCCTAGGATGGTAGGACAAACTGAAATCATAGTCCTTTAGATACTCCACCCACCTGCTCTACCTCAGGTTGAGGTCCCTCTGTGTGAAGATATATCTCAAGCTCTGATAATCGGTGAAGACCTCAAACTACTCTCCATAGAGATAGTGTCATTAAAGCTTGAAAGTGAACACCACGGCAGTCATCTCCAAATCATGGGTTGGCTAGTTATTCTCAAGATCCTTCAATTGACGAGAGGCATAAGCTATGACATTGTTATGCTGCATTAGAACATACCCCAACCCCACACCACTGGCATCACTATACACAGTGAAGCCACCACTTCTAGAAGGTAGAGTCAACATAGGGGCAGAAACCAGATGAGACTTCAACTCCTATAAACTTGTCTTGCAATTCTGGTCCCAACAAAATGGGACTCCCTTCTTGGTCAACTCTATTAGAGGTGCGGCTATAGAGGAGAAATCTCAGATAAACATCCTATAATAGCCAACCAGACCCAAGAAGCTCAAGATCTCCATCACCATCTTGGGCCTCTCCCAACTACTCACCACCTCTACCTTGGTAGGATCCACTCTAATGCCTTCTCCAGAAATCATGTGGCCAAGGAACATAACCTCCCTCAGCCAAAGCTCACACTTGAAAAACTTGGCATACAACTGATGTCGCCTCATAGTATCCAATACCACTCTCAAGTGTAAGGCGTGAGTCTCCATATCCGAGGAATAGACTAGAACATCATCCACAACCACCACTACAAACTGGTCTAAAAAAGGATTGAAGATCCTATTCATCAAGTCTATAAATGTAGCCAATTCATTGGTTAAGCCGAAGGACATAACCGTGAACTCTTTATGCCCATACCACGTCCAAAAAGCAGTCTTCTAAATGTTTGAGTCCCGTATCCTCAGTTGGTGATACCCTGACCAAAGATCAATCTTTGAGAACATCGAAGTAGATTGTAGTTGGTCGAACAGGTCATCAATGCAGGGCAGGGATACTTGTTCTTCACCGTGATCTAGTTCAGCATTCGAACAAGGTCGGCAATCCCTAAAGGGACACACTCGGCCTGATAAACCCCTTGTCCAGCAACTCGTACAACTGGGTCTTAAGCTCTCGCAACTCCGTTGGTGCCATGTGATAGGGAGGCTTTAAGATAGCACGAGACCCTAGAACCAACTCGATCGAGAATTCTACCTCTCTATAAAGTGGTAGGTCAGGCAGATCATCAGGGAACATGTCAAGATATTCATAGACTACAATGATATTGTAAACACCAAACTCAGGAAGAGTGGAGATAACTAAATTAGCTAGATACCCCACACAACCCTTAGCTAAGCATTCACTGTTGAAATGACAACCATAGGCTCACCCTGACACAAACCTTGCACAAAGAAGGCACCATCTCTAAAAGACCCAAAATAAACTCTTCTCCTAGCATAATCAATCAAAGCGAACTGTTGTGCCAACTAGTCTATGCCGAGTATCACATCGTACTCCTACGTGCCCATCACGATCAAGTTGGCATCAAACTCTTTGTCATTCATTGTCAAGTCCACATATCGTAGATACTTCCATGCCAAACTGTGCTCCACCAGTGGCATTGCCACATTGAGATGAAAGGCCAGCCTAATCGGCCTATCTCCTAATTCTATCGTAAAAGACTTAGAGACAAAGGAAAAATAGCTCCCTGAGTCAAACAACAGCTTGGCCTCCCAAAGGTCTAGTGTCTAGAGCTTCAATAGTGAACACTCGTCCCCTCATCGACTGCTATTGTACACTTCCTACCTTCTTGATTGGTTCTGGACAAGATCTCTAGACATGTCCCGCCTTCCTGTAGTTGTAGCACACCAATGGGGCTGGAGTCTATCGACGATGAGGATAATTTGCAGCAATGTGGCCCACCTAACAACAGTTGAAACACTAATTCCCTCTAGGAGTACTGGAACCTATCTGACTGAAACTACACCACTGCCACCACTGAAACTATGTCATCCCCTAGAAAATCCACTAGACTTCCCGTTCCTCTTCTTTCCCAGGCTACCCAAGTTACTAGCGTTTGGCATATCTAAGAAAGAGAATTGAGAAGTAAAGGAAGACTTATTCTTCCCTCTGGGATGACCTTCCTTGTACCACTTGTGTTCCTCCTCGAAGCTGATGACCATCCCAAGCATATCTGCCACCGTCTGACATCGATAGCCCAATGCCTTCACCATTAGTGTTGGATGAAGTCTGTCTAGGAATCTCTGAGCTCGTTCCTCCTCTGAAGGGTAAGTAGGGGAGAAATGCTCCAGATAGGCAAAAGCAACATCATACTCGAGCACAAACATACTACCCTACTCTAGGTTCCGGAAGTCTCAGTTAAACTTCTTCTTCTCATAGAAGGGAAAATACTTCTCATAGAAGGTTGCCTTGAAGTCCTTCCACTGAATACTAACAGTAGTCGAGTCTAGGAACTTCAACCGCTTCACCGACTCCTACCACTTATCTGCCTCACCATCTAGTAGATAAGTCGCCAACCGTACCCAATGTTCCTCTAAGCACGTCATGCTAGACAGCATCTTCACTATCTTCTCCAACTAAGCCTCGCTCTCCTCTACACCAACCTTGCCCTTGAATGACTGCAAATGAAGCTTCGTGAACTGGCTCAACCATGAGTCACCCGACGGCTCACTAGAACTGCTCTTGTTAAAGTATGAGATGTCCCGTGCATCAAACTCTGTAGCTTGACACAAACAACCTTCCATCCGTCTGCTTCCTTAAGGGGCCCAAAAACCTCGACAAGGGCCTTACCCATGTGACCACGAGGCAGCATCCTACAAAAGGAGAGAGGCAAAACACCTGCACCACAAGTAAAACAACAAGTAGAGAACCATGAAGAAAATATTAGGTGCAGGCCTACTATGCATGCAAAACCTATAGAGTCTCTAGACCGAACACCCTAAGCAAATGCAACCTAGTGAACTAGACGCTCTGATACCAATCTATAACATCCCCAAATTTCCACAATAATTAAAAAAAATATATATATAGGAAATTAAAAGCTAAACAGTAATATCTAACATTCAAGAACCTATGTATGCGGCTATGAGACTCCAGACTATGTGTACTAAATGTAAAACATGCTCGCCTACACCTGCAACCTAGAAACCAAAATAAAACAGTGTGAGTGACAAAAGTCACCCAACATGCACCCCACAAAACGGCAAAAAACAAAACTATAATTATTTTCCTTTAAAAATCATTTTGCAAACCTTTATTAAAACCACAGCTTAGCCTACCAGGCTGAAAACCAAAGCCAGCAAAGCCTTATCTGACACAAATCATAAGCAAGGCCCTCAATGCCCAAAACCACAAGCAAGGCCCTTAATGCCCAAAACCACAAGCAAGGCCCTTAATGGCCAAAACCACACATAGTGAGTTGAGAAATCCAGTACCTAGCAACCAACTCTGGTCACAAGCAGCCACTAAGGTGCACTACATTGTCACAATGGCACCACCCCTATGCAGGAGTAACATCGTCCCACAATTCACCAGCCTAGAGAACCATCACAAAGCCAACCCTTCTTGGGAAGGTAGTCTTGTCTCTGAAGACGCTACCAGCTACAGAGCATGTGTCCAACCCACATTGGCCACCACAGGATACACCTCCTTATGGCATCCTCCACACGGTGCTCAAAAGAGAGTCTCAAACCTCCACACCTAATGACACCCAAGCCTCAATACTCCCAACGATAATAGGAGTATCATACCTCCCCGTCATGCTACAAACACCTCAACCTGCAGACCTCAACCCTAGACTTGGTGCGATAGTCAAGGAGTGTCATACCTCCAAGCCTTGACAAACCTCAGCCTCAGGTCTCATGGCCCCGGACCTCAACCAGGGAGACATGCCCGACCACTCAAGAATGTTGTCACATTCCCTAATCTCAATGACACAATCCCACGGTGGCTCGGCCCGCACACAAAAAATCAAGAAAACCATTTTCAAAATGGGCCAATACACTTCTTTGAAAATCACTTTTAAAATCATTTTATATATTTGGAAAACTCTTCCAAAATCTCTACAAAACCGGCACATCAGGTATCCCACAAGACCACTACTGATGGCCCACAATTCCATCTCAAATAAGCAAAACAAATCAATCCAAAAATCCTTGGAAAACATTTTTATAGAACCAACTAGGGCCTGATTCGGCATACCAAATTGGGTCAATCGACCGAACTGGCCTCAAGAAAACGGTTAATCGAAATTCAAATCGATCATCCAAAAATCCCTAGTTTGGTAGATCGAAAAGGATTGATCGACCGAATAGGGTCCAACAATCAACACTCAAAGCATGGAATGGCAAACCGAAGAAATTCGATCGACCGAACCAATGCTAGGAGGACCAAAATTGACAGAAAAATGACATACAAAAATGGTTTGGTATGTGGTTTTCTGCAAAACCAGAAAATGGCACCCAACTACATGTCTGAGTCTTCTCCCAACTGGGAGTGAGAGGTGGACCTGCCAAACAACCAAAATAAAATCCACATAAAACATATGTTGTAGACCTTCGAGTCTACTCTAAATCCTCACAAACAAAACTAAAATTTATCAAGCAAGGCTCACATAATAAAATCACAAAGGTAGAGGGGTCCAAAATGACCCAAAACTCAGCCACACATATTAATGGCCATAAATGCCTCATAAATTCGCCAAGAAACACATAAAAATCAGGAATCATATATTTAACCGAAATTCCATACATTACTATGATTTCTACCATTTGACATGCATTTCTACAATGGAGGTGAGGTGCGTACTTGAAATGCATCCTTCGGTGCCCCAACACCAACATTGGCCAACCACCGCACAGTCGGTGACCACGAGCTCCCTCGAAGCCTCACATGTCCTTAGGGAACCTCTTGGAGCTCGCCGCACCGTTGCACGTCACCGCACTCTACTCGTTCTCGGGCACACCAAGCAGGGGAGTGGAATAGGGGAGGAATTGGGGCAGAAAGGGAGAGACGAGAGGGATCGGGTGAGAGAGTGGCAGTGGAGTGGGAGAGGAAGGAGTGGTGTGCTCAGGAAGGAGGTGGAAGCACGCAGAAAGAAGGAGGAGGGGGTGAAGTTGTGCATGGCGGAGCATCTCAACTTAAAAAGCCACGCAAAAGAGGAAGGTGAACATGTGCATGCAACCAGTCAAACACGCATGCGCACCAATGCCCCAACTGCATGTCTCACCGAACACAGCACGAGTTCAACCACACACCCCACCAAGCGGCCCACATGCATGGGCCCACACACGGACCCACACACTGGCCCACACATGGGCCCACACAGCATAGGAACGAGCCAGGCCACAAGTACAGGAAATGCACAAACAATAGCTGGCCCCACGAGGCCAAAGCTCAAAGTCACAAATTACACAAATGAGCCTTGGAACAGTAACACTCACCTAGAATAAACTTAATAAAATGTATATATTTACAAAAATGAATTTACAGGTGTTACAACAAGTTAATGATATTTTACATAACAAACTATAAAACATTCCAATTAAAATTTCTTTATCTTTTTTAAATGTTTTATAAATTATATCTTCAATAGTATTCCTAGAACGGCCTTTAAATTGTGGGTTTAAATAATTTTGTACACAACATTCAAATCTTTTATTTTCATAAAAATTAAATGGTTGTTCATCTTATACTATAAATTTTGTTAGACCTTGTTTTCTTTCTTCTACATTTTATTTCCAATTAACTATTCCACTTGAACCAATGTGCAATTTAGATTGTCCTAAATCTGTATTATCATCTTTATTATGGGCAATTATACATTTTATTAAATGCCTAGCAATATGACTTACACCCCCACCCCTAAGACAAGTACATCCTCAACCACAATAATTATAATAGCATTTATTTTCATAAGTGCAATCTGAGGTTACATGTTCTCATACCCATGAGCTTGGCTTCCTAGGTTTTTTAGTACCTGTAGATTGTGTTTGTGGGATTGTTGTAGTTTAAGGTTGGTCTTACTCCTATGTATGGTTATAATTGGAGTCAAGAACATAATCATGGTTTCCTATAATAAAAGGAAACTCCATTTTAAGGTCGAAAAAATTGATAATAAAAAATATCGTTGACCCAAATAATCCAAAACACAAAAATAGAGGGATTAAAAATAAAGAAATTGGAGGGACTAGAAATAAAGACATTTTTTTTTGGCAGGCAGTGGACTTGGAGGCTAGACTACTGGAGATAGAGACCCAAGTCCAGAGATCGGAGTGTAAAAGTGTTGTTGATGAAGACCAGAGTCCAAAGCCAAACTTGTATTCCACATAAGTGAGAAAAGTTGAGACTTGAGACTTGAGAGTAGTAGAGAGTTTGAGAAATGAAGAGAGTGTGGAGAAATTGGCAAATTTGAGAATTGAGAGGAGTGAGTAAGTTGTAGAAGAAATGATGTATGGAATTATTTATTGAGGAAAAATCATGATTAATGGAGGAGAGAGAAAAAAACGGCAAAAATTCAGTCCACATGGCTTTTTTTATTTTTTTGAAAAACCAGGCTAGCCTGGTCAAGCCCGGCCGTTAAGTTGGGCCCAAATTGGGCCTATTCTTCTGGGTCGGCCAGGCTTGGACCTTGGGCCCGACACGACCAGACTCGAGCCAGGTAGGCCCAGCCCGACTTTTACTCAAGCTAGGCTAGGCCTGAAGGCCCAGGGCTGATCCAACCCATTTTACATGTTTAAGGAAGAGGAGGCTATCGACGGACCAAAGGGTCCGGTGCCAAGCAAAAAGGATAGAGTTCCCAATGGCTGTCAGCATGCCTCTAACACCCAAGAGGAGACACCAAATGACAGCTAACATGCCCCTAGTATCAAAGAAGAGATAACAGGCCATCGAGTCTACCAATCAAGAGAAGGATGGAGATGAGAATACCACACTTGAAGATTTGGCAGAGGTCTGAAGACAAACCCGTGGCAGTTGGGGGTGGCAACCCAAAGGAAGGCAGAGATGATACCAAATGGTAGCTAAAATGACCCTGGTATCGAAAGGAAGGACAACATCGGAAAGAAGAGAAGGGCAACTCATGAGATTCCTGGGTAAAACAGATGCCCTTGGTATCGAGCCAAGCTATCGCAAGATATACCGAACACCACTCGTGAGTGTGCAATGGTCTTAGAGCGAGCATGTGACGTTCTGCCAAGGAAAGGTGAGCTACAAACAAGTTGGTCATCATAGACCATCAAACGTAGTAGCGTCCAAAAAACCAGAAAAAGCACGGGAAGAAAAACACGGGAGAAAGCACAGGAGGAGAAACACGGAAGAAAAGCACGAGCGGAAAAACACGGAAGAAAAGCAAGGGACCTCATGACCAGGGCTCCACATTAATGCTAAGCTCACAAAAGCCTTCATCCTCGGTCATGATTTTCGAAAACAAGGGGAGAGAGAGGGTAGATTATTAATGCACTTATTATGTTTTTGCTGACTTTGGATTTAGAGGAGCTAACTGATGGGAGGGCCCTTCTACACTTCTTGGCTCAAGAGGCACTTTGATCCTCGAGCAATGCCATGCCAGGTTGTGGTTGTTGGCTCTCATTCTCACTCTGGTGGAGTGGCTCAGGATAGGACCTCGTCTTTGCAGGGCATAGCATTCGACTGCATGTGAGTGGTAGAAGTGTCAAGTATAGCCTTTTAGCCTCTGTCTCAACTCCTTCGGGACCAACTACCGCTTTTGATACTCTCGGTGTAATATTTCTTTTCCCCTCATGAGTGATCCGATTTGTATCTAATCTTGCCAAAGTGGTGGGGCTACTGCTCACATGAGGGATTTGAACGTGGTGCTTCGCTCAGAGGGTGGGGCTAGGTCCTCTAGATGGTGCTTTTCATGCCAATGGTAAATTTCTTGTGCTGCAGTTGGAAGTTGAACAAATGTTGGACAACATTCTACAAGACCTAGCAATTCTCCATTGCATGATCGACCCCATGATGGAAATCACAAAAGGTGGTGAGGTCATACCACTTGGGTACTAGACTTGGCAACGGACACGGGGCTGGCTCCCTTAAGAACAGTCGAACCAGGGGATAGATAGTGCTGAGAGGGGTTGCCAATGGGGTGTAGTCCTGTAACCAATGTCACTACCTCTATCATGGGTCTTGAACACCCTGATAGGTTAGAGCAACCATAGGATAGGGAGGTAGAGACTAGGATGATGTGGCAGCAAGGGGAGTCGATGCCAGATCAACGAGATCCAAAGGATCTCCTAGGGAGGAAAGAAAGACAAGAGGGATATGAGCGGGGAGATTGATACCAGAAGTCTCAACATTTTCAGAGACTGTAAGCCCAGATGAGGGTTGGTCAAGTAAGCCAAGGTACACTAGCACTGGTGTAGGTGTCGAATCTGCTTCTTGCACAAGGATGCTAATGAGTCCAATGTCAATTAGGGTCTGAATGTGTAATGCCTCGAACCTAGGCACACTACCTAAATAGCATCACAACCCAATTACAATAATTAATTAAATAACAGGGAAGGGTCGAACAACTAACCAAGAACAGTGTACGGCTAGTGGCTCTGGAAACTCATGCACCAGAACCAAGACTATACTCCAATAGCTATCCATTTGAAAAGTCAAAAACACAGACAACAAAACTCGCATGAGTGACATCTAAGTCACCCAGTACGTGACCACACGAAAAACCACAACAAAATCCTCCAACAATCTCGAGAAAAGTCTATATCTTGGCTAAACAAAACCAAACTAAGATCTTTAGTAATTACTCAAAACCAGATCACAAAAACTTGGAATTCGTTCCAAAACTAGAAATCCTTGGGCACCATTTTCCAAGACCATGCCTTTCTCAAACATTTTTTCTTTTATAAATCAATGCATTTTGAAATCTTTTATGCATCTCGAGTAACCTCATTCTTGACCAGACCCAGCCCAAAGCAGTAAAGGCACACATGGCCCAAAACAGTAAATCCACACTTGACTGGCAACTGATTCAAAACCATAACTCATCTTGGCTAGAAGCTAGCTAAATCCATAAGCCAAACACAAACCATTTCTGCCCCAAAACCACAACACACATCAATCACAAATCACTAGTGTCACCTTGATCAGAGGTGACCAGGCCACAAGCAAGAGGTAAGGCACCAACCTCACCAACCTGCACTACCGTGGTACCCTTCCCAGTGAGGGAGGACGAACGCCTCGGCCAATAGGCCTTAATTGCATTTAATTAACATGCACGGAGACACGCCTTTCTTGGCACCTCAAAAGTGTCTTGACACTTGGTACTCTCATTCCCAAGTTTGGTCAACATAGTCTCAAGTGGGAGTAACTTGGTCTCTTTCAATCGCCCCTAAACCTTGGCAACTATGCAAACCTTGTAGATCTGGAACCTCGACAACTACGCTTGGGCTAACCAGTCTCATCAAGATTCACAACCCCTACCAGTATTACCCTATCACTACGTGGATCCAGAATAGTACACAATTCACTTTCATAAACATTAGGGTTTTTCTTATAAAAACCTCATTAATCTTGGAAACATTTCCATATTTACCTCATATTATTTACATGGATTCACTATCATCAGTGCATGCTTAAAAAATCATTAAAGCATTTCAACTCTTAATGAGTCTCATGCCCAAAATCACGTAAAACCATCATTCAAATTCATTTAATTAAATTCCATATTCCTCCATGCCTACTACATGGGAAACATCATTAACACATGCGAATCCATCATTTAAATCCATGATATTACCATTAACAAACACATTTAAGCATATGAGTCAGGGGTCTAGTTCGACAAACTAAACCAAAACAGTAGACTGAACCAGACATCAAACGCCCAAAAGGTCAATTGGAACTTGGGATTCAGTCATCTGAAAATCCCTACTTTGGTCGATCAAAACCTTTTAGTCGACCGAAACCCCCTAGAATGGAAGATTGACACATTTCGATCAACCAAACCCAGGATTCTGGTCGAATACTGACAGCAAAACTGCATGTCGAAACCAAATCAGCATACCGAAATGCCCATTTCCAGAAAACATCTCCTAAGCCCTAGCCATCAGTTTGCTGAAATTGGGACCTCTAAGGGACCCATTTCTGACCCACCACAATTCACACTAAAATTACCAAATGTAGGGCTCTAAGACTCCTACTATTTGGGACAAAAATCATCCAAATTCATTAAGCATGCTTTCCACAATAAAATCAAGAAGGCATGAAGCTCATTAAAATCCATTTAGGCATGCATTTGAATCTCTTACAAAAACCCATGAAAACACCACAAATTGGCATGATCTTCTCATACACAAGTGAATCATTCCATCCACAACACATTCACGATTTTTACAAGATTTTAAAGTGATTTATCATGATTTATGCCATATCCATGCATATGCCATCAAACCAAAACATGCAATGAGGAAGAGGGAAAGGGGGTTGCGTACCTCCTTTAACGAGCCCAAGCAACTCCAACATGCTCTCCCTCTCCTCATGACGCACCTCTAGCAAGCTTCGGCCTCTGGTGTGCGCCCAACTCTCTCTCCTCAAACTCCTAGCGACCAATGCCTCTACTCCCTTCTCCTCACCTCCTCTATATCTCCTCCTCTTCCAGGAATCCCGCCAACCACCAGGCCCACCATCATAGCGACAGAGGGGACAAGACGAGCACAAGTCCCCTGTCGAGGCATGGGGTGAGCAGGGAAAAGGAAGAAGAAAGGTAGGGAAGAAGGCTCATGAGTGGGGGCACTGTGCCCTTCTTGACTAAGGTCAAATCCAAGTCCCACACATCTGGGCACAACCCTAGAAACCACAAATCCAACCACACACAGAGAGAGAGACATACAAAACAACCACAATATAACAAACTATCCATTAGTAAACAATATTCAAATATTACAATTAATTACATGGTTTATAGCAAAAATGAATAATTAGGCCTAGATGTTACAGAATGACATCCTAGAGAGTGTGGAAATTATCAGTCAAGTTCCCCATGGCTCGATGATAATTGCAAAACGTGCTCGTGTCATATCATCTTGGAAGTGGCTCTGGTGGCAGACAAGGTTCCGGGAGCCTTAGAAGAGACACAACTTTAGAAAAGACGACACTCAAAGGCTTGACCAAAGGAGTGAAGACATGCTCTATTCGGTGAGATCGCCTTTTTTTCGGTTACTATCCTTGTTGTGCCAGTGTGGTGAGATGCATCGGCTCGATGGTGGGGGAAACTTGGGGAATTGGCTGAGTACCACGTGGAGAGAGTGGAAGTTGAACCATTCCAACATCAATGGGATATTGAATGGCATTCTACAAGGTGAAGAAATTCTCCGTGGAGTGCCCATCACTCCGATAGAACTCGCAAAATAGGTTTGGCCTAAACCAACATGGAATAGGGTCTAGTGGCGATGGGACCAAGATGGGCAACCTTAGGGAGGAAAGAATTAAGCGACTCGCCCAGGGGAGTGAAGTCAGAAAGCTGGCGGCAGGTGTGCTTCTTCTCCTACTGCAACTCTTGAGGAGTCAGAAGCGTCAAGGGCGCGGACAAAATAGGTGCCGACAGTATAGGAGACAAGGTGGCAAGAGAAAAAAGCTGACTCTACATGGCTTGAGCTAGGGCTTGCATTCTTAAAGCTGACGAGGAAAGGGACTCTATTTGTTAGGGTAAAGCAGTTAGGGGGTCGGATCCAAAAGACAGGGAGGGACCTAGTGTAGGCGCAATAAGACTGGGTAGGTGTAACCATGCCGGCGAGGAGATTCCGCAAAAGAATGCGAAATCGGTCGGCAAAATCACGTCAAAAAACAAAACAAATGCAAAATGCAGGAGTCGCCACCTAGTCTATTATGGAAGACGAGGAAAACCATAACATGAAAAAATCATGCAAAAACAATAAGGACAAGTCTGCGAAAACCAAAAAGATGTGGGTA
>JAMKQA010249244.1:0-12023 GCA_024699735.1 Posidonia australis | reverse complement strand
TTTTAATTGGGGTTTTTATTTGATTAAATTGGATTTTATGTGGATTTTATTTAATTTTGGTTTTAATTGGGGTTTTTATTTGATTAAATTGGATTTTATGTGGATTTTATTTAATTTTGGTTTTAATTGGGGTTTTTATTTGATTAAATTGGATTTTATGTGGATTTTATTTAATTTTGGTTTTAATTGGGGTTTTTATTTGATTAAATTGGATTTTATGTGGATTTTATTTAATTTTGGTTTTAATTGGGGTTTTTATTTGATTAAATTGGATTTTATGTGGATTTTATTTAATTTTGGTTTTAATTGGGGTTTTTATTTGATTAAATTGGATTTTATGTGGATTTTATTTAATTTTGGTTTTAATTGGGGTTTTTATTTGATTAAATTGGATTTTATGTGGATTTTATTTAATTTTGGTTTTAATTGGGGTTTTTATTTGATTAAATTGGATTTTAAATGTTTTAAATGTGTTTTGTTTGGTTTTAATTTTTGATTAGGTAAGAGTGGGCTTGTATGGGCTTGTGTGGGTTTATGGATTTAGGGTTTTGGTGGAGTTAGGGTTTAGGCTTGATAGTCGCAACCAGAGCATCTTTCCAGAGGTGCCTGTTGCCAAGTGCCTGCAAAGTCGAAGTGTCTACACCAGCCTTAGTAGCCAGATGTGTCAAGTGGCAGGTTATGTTGTCGCAATACGACATTACCTTTGTGACATAGAAGTCGATGAAGGGACATGCGATGGTGGATCATTTGGCTGACTTACCTTTGCCAGAATATCAGCCGTTGCAAACACAATTTCCAAATGAAGACATCCTGTTTGCAATGGGTGTTGGAGGGTTAGAAAATCCTCAGGATGAGCACCAATGGTGTCTATACTATGATGGCCCAGTCAATAAATGGGGAAGGGGTATTGGTGTAGTCTTAGCAACACTACAAGGACAACTAATTCCTTTTGCTAGAAAACTGACATTTGAATGCACCAACAATGAAGCTGAATACAAAGCATGCATCCTGAGACTACAGGTTGCATTAGAACAAGGTGTCCGAGAGCTTCAAGTATATGGGGATGCAATGTTGGTTATTTCACAAATCAATGGTGACTGGAAAACCAAAGACCAGAAGCTTGTATTATTTCATGAACGCCTGTTAAAGCTTGTTGATGAATTCAAGGAGGTCAAATTCTATTTCATGAAGAAGGCCAAGAATGCGTATGCAAATGCATTAGCAACCCTAGCATCATGGCTATCGCTACCAGAGGCTCAAGTAGTAGATATTTCAATGACCTGCGTAGAGCGACCTGCACACTATGTACTTGGAGCAGGGCACCTTTACAAAAGATCCTATAACCAAATGCTTCTTAGATGCGTAGACAAGAAAGAGGCAAATATATTGATGCTAAAGGTTCATGCAGGCACATGTGTCCACACATGAATGGAGTGCTCTTGGCCAAGAAAATCATGTTGCAGGGTTATTTCTGGTCCACTATTGAAATAGATTGTTGCTGATTCCTGTGGAAATGCCACAATTGCTAGGTACACGGTAACTTCATACATGCTCCCTCGCAACAGCTGCATAACATGTCATCGCCCTGACCTTTTTCTATTTGGGGAATTGATGTTATTGGGGCCATACACCCAACTGCATCAAACGGGCATTGGTATATTCTCGTGGCCATCGATTACTTTACAAAGTGGGTCGAGGCAGCATCTATAAAACAGTTATAGCGGTGACTATAGAAAAGTTCATTAAGAACAACATCATTGCCAGATATGGGGTTCCACATGCAATCATATTAGATAATGGAACGAACTTCATAGCAAGGAGAGTTGAGGACTATTTTCAGAGTTACAAAATTAAGTACCACAGATCCTCTCCTTATCGGCCGCAAATGATTGGTGCCATCGAATCAGCCAATAAAAACCTAATTAAGAACTTGAAGAAGATGGCAGAAGCTCACAAGGACTGGCATGAGAAGCTCTCCTACGCACTATGGGCTTACAGGACATCAATTTGAACATCAACAGGAGCAACGTCGTATTCACTTGTTTACAGTATGGAAGTAGTCCTCCCTTTCAAAGTGGAAGTCTCGTCACTAAGAATCTTGAAAGAAGCTGAACTAGATGAGGTAGAATGGATCCAAGACTGTCGTGTTCAGCTAGACCTAATTGACGAGCACAGATTGCAAGCCCTGCACCATGCCCAGTGCTACCAAAAGTGAATGGCTCGAGCATATCAAAAGAAAATTCAGCCTAGAAGTTTTCTGTTGGGAGACTTGGTTTTGCACGTCGTTCACCTACCTGATGCTCGAGGGAAGTTCAGGCCCAATTGGCATAGACCATTTATTGTGAAAGAAGCTTTGTCTAGAGGCACAGTCATTCTTGAGGACATGGATCATGGTGAACAATCAGAGCCCGTTAACACTTCTTATCTGGAAAAGTACTACCAGTGATCCTTAGCCACCCCCGAGCCTTGCAAAGTATACCACAAAGACCATGCATCTTTGTGTTTCTTGCTTAAGCAATTTTGTACTTTAGGTTACAGCACTTACACATCCTACATGTCATAGCATACGCTTTTTGCTTTCTTTTCTTTTGTATTGTAGTCATAACAGGAAACATTGGCATAATCATTGCCCGATGAGGAAAATTGGAAGGCCAACCTGCTTAGGAAGAGTTTTGATCCTCTTCATGTGTTACTACTTGTGTAACCTAGGAGGTGAGGAAACAACTATTTACATGAGAAATTGGACAAAATGTACAAACTCCCAAGGGACCTATACTTTCAGAGGGAGACAAAATGTTAGGACGAGAGTGAGAGTGTGAGTAGAGAAAAAAAACATAGATATCAAAGCACAAAAGAAATGAGAAGATAGAAGATGAAGATAGAAGTCAACTCCAATGAGAGAAGTGTGCGAGACAATCCTATCCCTATAGTTCATCTTGGAGACGAGTTGAAGCATACACTTACTAAGCCCACATTTACAAAGGGACTAGCCACCCCTTAAGTTAAATTTGAAAAGAAGAGAGTCACCTCCCAACCTTGGTGTTCATTACCTCCAAGTAGGGATAGAGTAAGTTAGCATGCCTTTAAGGGAGTAAAAGAAAAATAAATTATGGAAAAGCGACAGTATAGAGCCCTAGGAGTTTGGCACGGAGCCTATTTTATCCCAAAAGTCTATGTGATCAAGTGAGAGCCACTAATAAACCTAAGGATCCAAGTAGGGTCACGTGAGTTGAGGATAGTTCCTTGTAGCAGGCAATAAAGGGGTGCTGAGGGCACTAATATCTTCTATAAACCATGCATAAATCTTGCTTCCATCTTATAAGTCTTGCATAAATCATTTGGCATTTAGCATTTTCGATCACACCACTTTTGCATTTTGCATCGCTTTGCAAGGCATTTGCCATTGTTCCAACCAGGGGCATGCTAGCTGCCTTTTGGGCTAAAATATTGGCAAAAAGGGATTTTCAACCAGGGACATGCTATCTATCTTTTGGTTGGAAATAGGTCTTTGGTTAAGGGCATGCCAGCTGCCTTTCTAAGTCAAGAAGATCACTGGGACAGTGCTACTGTTAGGAGCATGCGGGCCAACACAAACTACATGTTGCAAAGAGCATAGTTTGAATTCATTGTCAAGACAAGCCAAATCAGGTTTAGGAATGATACAATGTAAAGCAAGTCTGCCCCTTTATTACAGCTCATCAGTTGTACCAAAAATTGCTCACTTGATATAAAATACAAGGAAAATTCATAGCAGTGTATCCTTGAATAATTGTTAGTTGATTCTTGCCCTTCTTGAGCTACCAGCTCCTGCAGATGAAGTGCCACTAGGAGGAATCTCACTTATAGGCCAAGTTTCTTGAATTTTGGCCTCATATTCCGTCGTGCAACCCAAACCTTTAGTAATGGCAAGACTAAAGATTCAATGCCGCAATGCATCAAGCGAGCAAACTCGAAGGTTGTCACATTGGAGCAGAGTGCGTACCCTTTGAAGCAGTCAAGCATGGGGCTTTGCTCAATCAAATCCTGGCAAAAGCCAAATTGGTGCAGAACACAAACAGGATGGTATTCCACACTGCCCATGAGCCCTGGAAGGATAACTAATCGCATGTCACTATTGTTAAAGAAGACAGTGAAGGGCCTCACAGTTGTGAACAAAATGGCCAGACTATTGTATCATCGATAAGATTATACAGTCTCTCGCATAGTTCATAGACGCCAGGAAGGGTGCATGAATGATTGGTGCGACTGTAGGAGTCGAAGACGGAATGTTGAGGGCACAAAACATTCACCCCCATATGTGCAGCAAGCCAAGTCTGTCAAAAAAGAAGCAGGACATAGTTAGATAAACACAATAAGTCACTAAAATAACAATGTTAGCTTACTTGCACCAAGGCATCGCAACCATGGAAATGTCGAGAACGCTTCAATGCCCGATCCAAGCCAACATATGTCTCTGCCTGAAGAATGGAGGCAAGATCGATTTGATGGGTGATCACGGCTAATGCTACCTCTGTGACCTCAATGGAAAGTATCATTTGGCTGTGACTAAAGATGAGCTCTCCAAGGAAGCGCACTACAAAGCCACGAAGCCACAAGCTACCCACTGATGCCCGATTATTGGCGATCTTGTCTAAATAATCTAGGCACAGCATCAGAGTCGACTCGTCCTTGCAGATGAGGCTTTTCTCTCAAGCACTTCGGGATAAGCTCGTCAACTGACTCCGAACAGAAGAATAACTGTCACGATGCATGAAAACGAGTGGTGACATGTACGGCGATAGGCTGCAGATCCGTCAGACTTCCTCCAAGGTAAGAGTAAGTTCGGTCTGCCCAAAGTGGAATACATGGAAAGTGGGTTTCCAAAATCTAGCCATAGCTCATAAACAAGTGCCAGTTCACCTCCACCATGGCAATGTTCAACAACAAAGAAGATATTCCCCAAACCGGCAATTGCTCACGATCCTTAACAGTTAATGCACCAATCCATGTTTGCAGAACATCGGAGCAGTGTTTTGGTGTCACCATGGTCGGATACCCCTGCATGGAAATTATGAAGATAGATGTTAGATCAAAACACAGCGAAAATATTGTAAAAATCAAGTTTGGGCAAAACAATAAGTCATATGGCCAAATGATTTCTCAAGGTGGAGAGGATCAAATGAGTTCACAAATCTAAAAAATGATGTAAAAATAGAACATGCAGCATTGCCTTTTGTAAAATATGAGAAAATATGAAGCAAATCTGAAAAATGATAGAAATCAAAGCATATAGCTTCGTCCCATTGCAAGAAACTGAAACATGATGAAAATCGGTATATGGAGCCTTTTTTCCTTTGCAAGATATGAAAGAATATGAGCAACAAAGATCAAATGGAAGGTGCAGTATGTGAATCTGTGTAAATGCAAAGAACCCTCTCAAAGAGGAATTTTTCCTTTGTCATATCAAAGAAATCGGGCAAGATGGAATACCATCGTAAGCCGAGGAAGAGCGTAATCAGCATTGGGAGGGCAAAAATGAAGCCTAAAGGATATTTGAGGGCTTGAGAATGGTGTTTGCAATAGGAGAGGCGGCAGATTTAGTTGAGGAATACGAATAAAATAAAGAAAGAAAGGGGAAAATAAAAGAGAAAGGAAATAATGAAGCCATGAAGCACAATCCAGTTACAATCTGAAGTGGTAAGATGAAATGCAAGATATGACTTGGAAATTATGACAGTTATCCAGTGGACCCCGTCATATACCAGCAATGCAAGTAGTTTAATTTCCAAGGTCTAAAATGAAAAGTAGCCGCGAAAATTACGTTTTGATCCCCAGCACTCTGAAACTTGAATATGAAAGGAAAATTGCAAAGGGTCAAGAAAGTGAATACACAGTCTTCAAAAAGTTCACCAGATGGGGTATTTGCAAAAAACCCCTTGACCTTGTGAAATTTGCAGAATAGCCCACAAAGGGTGCGAGAAATCATATTCGAGCAAACATTTGCAAATACTCAGTAGAATTTCAAATATCATAGTGTAACAGCAATGCAACCATCAGAAAGTTGTCATATCAGGTTAATTCACAATAAAGCCCCTCAAGTTTTGAAAAATTACGAATAAGTCCTAACTTTTTGCAAAACTTGCAAACAATGCCAGATGAGATTGAAACCTCAGTAAGGTTATTTCAAAGGATATTTCACTTGCATCTCAGCAAGAATACAGGTTTCAATGTCGTAGAGCCAGCAGCAAGCATAATTATCTTTTTGCCCTCTAGAGCGCAACTAGATCCAACTTCATTCTTAGGGGATAATCCAGGGATTATAGCTTTTCTTTTCGGTCTCTCATTCCGAGTAAGTGAGATCCTACTATCCTATTCCTTTATCCTAGATTTTCCCAGGTGCAAAATCCTCTTGCTTGACTTTGACAAGGCAGTCAAAGTCGACCTTTGACTGGGCGATCGAGGTCATATCCTTTTCCTGGATTTTACGGGCATGAAATCCTTTTGCTTGACTTTGACCAGGCGGTCAAAGTCGACCTTTGACCGGGCTATCGAGGTCATATCCTTTTTCCTGGATTTTCGCAGGTGCGAAATCCTTCCAATTGACTTTGACCGGGTGGTCAAAGTCGACCTTTGACCAAGTGGTCGAGGTCATAACGTTTTTCCTAGATTTTCACAAGCACGAAATCCTTTCACTTAACTTTGATCGGGTGGTCAAAGTCGACCTTTGACCAAGCGTTCAGGGTCATATCCTTTTTCCTAGATTTTCTCGAGTACAAAATCCTTTCGCTTGACTTTGATAGGGCAGTCAAAGTCGACCTTTGACTAGACAGTCGAGGTCATATCCATTTTCCTGGATTTTTACAAGCATGAAATCCTTTTGCTTAACTTTGATCGGGTGGTCAAAGTCAACCTTTGACCAAGCAATCCAAGTCATATCCTTTTTCTTGGATTTTCGCAAGAGCGAAATCCTTTCGCTTGACTTTGATCGAGCGATCAGAGTTGACCTTTGACTGAGCAGTCGAGGTCATATCCTTTTTCTTGGATTTTTGCGGGCACGAAATCCTTTTGCTTTACTTTGATCAAGCGGTCAAAGTCAACCTTTGACTGGGCGGTCGAGGTCATATCCTTTTATTGGATCTTCGCAGGTGCGAAATTCTTTTGGTCACCCTAAGTCCGTGCAAACAGGGCCTCCATTCTTGCTTGACAAATCATATGTTTTGTCATGCCCTTTTTCTTTGGGTTGGTACCCCTAACTACTCGGTTGACAACCGTCAAGTTGCCTAGCATTCGGGTTGGCAAGACTTGGCTAACTTGTCATGTCCTGCCTCTTCAGGTTGATAACCCTAATAATCCAGCTGATGTGTCCGACAACTTATCATGTCTCTGCCAATGGTTCCCCTATGTGTACGATTTCTTTAGTTTTTGCAACATTTCTTTAGCACTAGCACTGGTATTGAACCTACTGTCCACATCTATTCTTGTGTGCAACATTAGCATCAGCATTGCATTTGCTCTCGCATTTTTATTTTAACTCATCATTGCATTGGTATCACATTTTCAGCATTTAGCTCGACATTCACATGCATGTAAGGTGTACTTTTGCATTTGCATATTTGCATTCGGCAACAAGTCATGAATTTTGGTGCATCCACCGGATAAGTGGCCCAATGCCTATAGCAAACATAATCCTCCTGCAACATTGAAATGGGGGTATATTGTCAACCCTAAGCATCGGTCTTGACTCCCTCCGTCCCTCGACCTTGCTCAGGGAGGGGCATCTGTAGACACCCTAATTTTAAGGTGGCTTGTGGATAGACTCTCTAGAAGGATGTTGCTTCGGACACAACAAACCTAACCACATCCAAATCCTATCTGACATTTTGATTAGTCCGAGATCATCGTACGAAACCACGACCATAAACCCCTAGTCCAGTTGATAATCTAAGCAACTAAGTGGTAAATTGAAACCAATATTAGACACATCGTTTAAGTGAACCAATGGAAAGCACTATGTTGGAGCACCAATGTGGAGCACCATCATGGCACACCATTCAGGAGCACCATGCAGGCACACCATGTTGGTGCATAGCCCCTTTTCATGGTGCTGGTTGTTGGCTGTCCAGCTTCTACACTTGTAATCTCTACTTACGAATATTCTTCTAAGAACCTGTGCAAGTCTTTTGGTTTCCACGCCCCTTGACATCCCAAAACCTTACATTTCCACCTCCTTTAAAAGCTACCCATGAACTACACCTTTTTTCTTCTTGGTTACATTGGCATCTCAAAGGAGACCATTCCCCAATACTTGCTACATCCCTGAGCTTTGTCTGAGTCTCTCAGCTATGTCTGAAGCAACCAAAAGGAGATATCTCGAGCCACCAAAGGAGGAAACACCACATAACACCACAAGTATCTTCCCCTTTCCCACATTCATATGATCTTTGCATGCTACCTTGAATGAGGCTTACACTGTGAACTTGGCTGATGTGATGTGTTTGTTTATTTTGATGTTTGTTTGCATTGTTTGTTTAGTTTGGTAGTGGATCATGGTGCTCTATTATGAGGTTATTTGCATTGTTTGTTCATTTTGATGTTTGTTTGTGTTGCTTGATCTTTGGGTGATGGATCATGGTCCCTATGAGGCTATTGGCCACTGAATACGGGCTGTGGTACACCCCTTGCATGCCATGTCATTCCCCCATGCTCCCTCAATCAATTTGGACAACTCCATGCACCATAAGAACCTCCATAGGTTGATGCAGTCCTAGGGAACCCATAAATATGCAAGGATAGGGAAAGAGAGAGAGGAGTGATTTGGTTTTGATTGTTTAGTATGATTGTGTGCCCTGGCATCTAGGTAGTCCTCTGAATAGCCATAAGTACAGTTGATTACATGTATCCTACCCAGACTCTGGAATCAGTTTGCTGTCTGAAATAGAGTACCTGGAGTGCTCCATTTAGGGACATTTGACTGGCACACCACATAAGAGCACTATAATGGCACACCAAACTGGCACACTATCCTAGCGCACCAGTCTAGTTGCAGGATGCAAATAGTAAGTTATGCATCATGGTTTGCATGTTTTTCCAAATGTCATGGGCTCTGATTTTTCTGGTGTTTGTTCCTGAATATACCATGTTCATGCTTGCATAGTTTTACCATCTAAAAACTCTGTTTGCATTAGTTTTGCATCTAGTAAAGTAGTGATGCTTACTACTTGGGTCTTGTGAATCAGTGGCCTTTTTTTGGTTCTTGTGAGTGAGATCCTTTTGTACCATTCCGTGATTCAGACCCTGGGTAGTGTAGCTAAATAGTAGGACATAGCTCATTCCCCACTTCACCTATATTTGGTTTTAGTATAACACTAAGCATAACATGCATGTGACATGGCATTGCATACCACCCTTGGGTGGATAGGAATAGGCTGTAAAGCCGACATTGCCACTTAAGTGAACGAAAAACCCATGAAAGACCGATTTGTCGGGTGCACGGGGGTACCTAATACCTTCCCCATGCGTAATAAGGATCCTTACTCAATTTTTGATTCATAATGACCTTTTCTTCCATTGGCTTTTTATCTTGCATAGTTTTATTGTTTTACACGGTTTCCCTTGTCTCCCATTTTAAGTAGATTAGGTGGCGACTCCCGCATTTTATCATTGTTTTTATCACTTTTGCCATGACTTTGCTGGCCATCGTGCATTTGAATTTTCGCGCCACGTCCGAGGTTCTCGCCGGGTCACAAATAGATTTTGTATTTATTGATTTTATATGAATGTCACATGACATGAATATATATTGAGAGTATGACATATGACATAACTTGTAACACACTTTTCATTCATATAAAATCAAAAGAGATCATTATATTAATCCTATTGTCACTTGGGTTTTGAAGGTCTACTAAAATTCATTGTAATTAATTGTATTGATACACCACTTGTAAGTGAAAATTTTAAATGTAAAATAATGTTTGTAAATAAGAAACCTTTTAGTAATCACCCATTCCATGTAGATAATTTTAGAATTTCCTTACTAACTCTAACTCTCTCTATCATTTTGTTATATTCGAACTTTTTTCCTTCTAATTTCACATTTCCAATTTACATTCTTCGATTACTTTCATCTTACTATTTCAAAATTCTCTTAAGAATTTTATATTGTATTAAATAAGTTTCTTCTGCTCTATAAATTCTAACAATATCCTCTAACTAGATAACTAGCCAAGTGAATCATCAATTCTTCAATCACCTTCATCTTGCTATTTCAAAATTCTCTCTAAAATTCTCTATTGTGTTGAACAAGTTTATTTTCTTTATAAATTCTAGCAATATACTCTCAATACATAACTAATCAAGTAAATCATCATTTCTTAAAACTATATCAAATTAAATTCACTACTACATCACTTATATCTTTTAGCAACTTTTTAATAATTAAATTCACTACAACTTTCCTTAAGGACATTTTAAACCTTTATCGTAAATAAATTCATAAGTTAGTTGAACGATGTGAAAGATTTTTTAAATTATGATGAATTATTTCTCTTTTAACATGAAAATTAAGATAACATATAGAGATAAAATTAAAATTAAAATCAATATCATAATGTGCAATGCACGTGTTGGTTCACTAGTATTATACAATAAATAAGAAAATTACGTACAATTCTCATCAACAAACTAGTAAAGTAAAATATTAAGTTCTATGCGGTACTCTTGTTTTGTAGACCAATTAACAACTTGAACTAAAAGTTCAAAACGATAATGCTATTAGCAACTGTACTATTTTATATTTGTAATTTGAATGGAAATAATGTGACTACAATTTAAAGTGTGATTCACAGGGACGTGTGTCCTTGCTAAGTCCTCATTAAAAGCCTTTGTAAGAACATCTATGTAATATTGGTTGTCACTAAATCGATCTTGCAAGGACATTTCCTCATAATGTGCACATGAACGATATCACTCACTATGTCCTTGTTATATTCTTGCTATTTACTCATCATGTTCTTGCTAATATTGTAAAAATATAATCATTGTACATAGAAATAATGAGAACCTTTTTCTCATTATGTCCTCGCTAATTTTGCAATAGACAACCAGACTAACAATGACATTGCAAGGAAAAGTATGATTTCTAGGCAATCAAAAAAAAATCATCATTAGCTTTGATTGAAATTTCCGTAACATACTTGCTAAAATTACATTCAACTGCAATCACAAAAAAACTACATCACATATATATTACACATCCAAACATTTCATAAAAAAAGTACCAATTAATATTACATGAAATGATTTTACATTTTTATTTATTTACAATACTAAATATAATACAACACTAAAATGGTTTTACATTTCTAATCATAACGATATATACAAGTTATCTTTTTTTTTTACCGACTTACTTTTCTTTACCTTTTGAAGAAGATCTATGGATGGAACGATGGTCGCATGTGTTAGAAATAATACATTAATTTTGATGATTACTTATGAGTGCATATTTTCATAAATATTAAAGCATGAAAAAGATATAAAGTGCTTTCTGTATAAATTCAAATTGTATACAAGTGTTTTACCAAAGTATCAAAAACGGCATACCGAAGTCAGAAGCGGCATACCGTTTCAGTAAAAAAACGGTATGAACAACGGAACTCCGCAAGAACAAAAGATGAACTGAAAACGGCATACCGTGAATGGAGCGGCATTCCGTCTCAGGAAAAAACGGCAAAGCAGCGGAACTCCGGAGCAGAAGAGAAAATGAAAACAATGCGAAACAACGGCATACCGTCATAAAATGGTATACCGTTTCAAGAGAAAACGGCAGACCGTTGGATTTTCGGCATACTGTTTTGCTTGAGAAGTGCAGATTGAAGATTATTTTTGGCATACCGAGGCCAAAATGGCATACCGTTGAAGTAGCCGTTTATGACCGTTTTATAGACGTTAGACACATCTCGAGGCGATTCTACGGCTATAAATAGGACCCGTACAAGGCCTGATATCAACACCATTGAGAAATACTTGTAATATCGGCTATT
>JAMKQA010249243.1:0-10729 GCA_024699735.1 Posidonia australis | reverse complement strand
CAGGTGGTGTTTTGTAAAGGACGTGGATTTGGTTTTTGGGAATGAATCCCAAGTGTGGTTTAATAGAAAGAGATTTCAAGGATTTAAATCAAGTTTTTCATATTAGGAAACAAGTTTTCTCTGGTTTTATTGTGCTTGCTTGTAGTTGGGTGTTTTAAGGGGGGGCGCATACTGGGTGACTTAGATGTCACTCACGCGTGCTGTGTGTGTTTCAGGTGCAGACCGCGTGCAGCCAGTTTCCGGTGCAGGAATCGGAGTTTCTAGCCGCGCATCGTGATCCTAGAGGTGAGCCTGGTTACAGTCTCTTTATTCTGTAATTTGTGTAATTAGGCTTGTGATGCTATTGTTTAGTAGCGTGTCTGGGTTCGGGACGTTACATAATGTTATCTTGGGAATGAATTAGTTGACACAACATTCAACCATGATTGATTGTGTCAAGAGAAAAATTCTAGTATAGTGTCTAGACCAAGGTTGGTGCATTGTGCAAGATACCAGATTAGGTAAACCTAGGAAAGTGATATTTGCAATCAAGGCCTACCATCAATTAACGAGGGATTGTGTAGGCTACTTTGGCTGTGTGACTGTTTCTGCTTCATCTGTGTTTGGAGTTTAGGATTTGCCAGTGGTACAAGAGTATTCCGATGTATTCTTAAAAGACTTGCCTAGTATGCCACCGCACTAAAAAGTGGAATTTGTGATTGATTTGGTGCCTAAATCAGATCTAGTTTCGAAAGTTCCATACAAGATGACATCTGTTGAGTTGAAAGAGTTCCAAAATCAGCTGTAGGAACTGATGGACAAGAGATTTATTCATCTCAGTGTATCACCTTGAGGAGCACCGGTACTGTTTGTAAAAAAAGACGGTTCATTTTGATTGTGCATCGACTACTGAATGTTGAATCAGATTACTATCTAGAACAATTATCCACTGTCTAGGATTGATGATTTATTTGATCAACTGCAAGGAGTATTTATATTTTCCAAGATAGACTTGAAATCCAAGTATCATTAGCTACTAATCCGGGAGTCAAATGTGTAGAAGACAACCTTCCGTATCTGTTATGGATATTATGAGTTTCTGGTTATGCCAGTCGAGTTGACAAATGCACCAACTACCTTCATGGACCTGATATATAAGGTATTCAGGTCCTATTTGAACCAGTTTGTGCTCATCTTTATGGATGATATCCTAGTATATTCTCCAGATATTCAGACCTATTAGAGGCATTTGAGGATAGTGTTGGAGACATTGAGGTGACATCAACTTTATGCTAAATTCTCCTAGTGCAAGTTTTAACTAGAGGAGCTGACTTTTCTTGGTCATATTATCTCAAAGGAAGGCATTAAGGTGGATCCAGCTAAAGTAGAGGTAGTTAATAGTTGCACAAGACCGAAGATTGTGACTAAGAGCGGAAGTTGTCTTGGTTTGGCAGGATACTACTAGAAATTTATCCAAAGTTTCTCCAAGATTGCTACACTTCTGACCAAATTGACCAGAAAAAAAATGCATTTTGCCTAAGATTGACAATACGAGAAGAGTTTCAATAAGTTGAAGGTTCATCTAGTTTCAGCTCTAGTTCTGACTTTGTCATCTGAGAACGGCAGTTTCACAGTTTACAGTAACGCTTGTGGGACCAACTTGGGTTGTGTTTTGATGCAGCATAGTAAGGTGATGGCGTATGTCTCGCGTCAGTTAAAAGATCATGAGAAGAATTATCCCATACATAACTTAGAGATGGCAGCTGTTGTGTTCGTCCTAAAAATTTAAAGACATCATCTCCATGGCGAGTAATTTGAGGTATATACAGATCACAAGAGTTTAAAATACATCTTCACTCAAAAAGATTTGAACCTAAGGTAGAGGCATTGGGTGAAGTATCTTAAGGATTATGACTTTAGTTTGTCATACCACTTAGAGAAAGCAAATATAGTTGTAGATGTTCTGAGTAGACGTATTCATATCATGACCAACCTAATGATCCAAGAATGGAAATTACTAGAGGGACTAGTGGAATGCAGACCTCGGAAACAACCTCAGGGAGCTACTAGAGTCTTGTTGGTTAACTTGTCTATTCGTCTAAAGATGATTGAGGCGATTGTCGCCGCTAAGCAACTGGATCCCTTTGTGCCAAAGACATGGCAGAAGCTGAAGGCAGGAAAGACACCTTACTTCACAGTTGAGATAGACAGGGGGTTAAGGTACGACTTGAGGTTGTACATGCCTTGTGTGGAGAAAATCAAGAATAGTCTGCTTGATAGAGCTCACCACTCTAGCTATACTATTCATCTAGGAAGCACTAAGAAGTACAAGAACCTAAAAACAATTTTCTAGCAGTCTGGAATGAAGAGGAAAATTGTTGAGTATGTGGTAAGGTGTGTAACTTACCAGGTGGTGAAGATTTAGTACCAGAAACTCAAAGAGACCTTGCAGCCTTTGGACGTTCCAATTTAAAAGTAAGAGCATGTGTCGATAGACTTTGTTACTGGTTTACCCAGAACCCCAAAAAAGAATGATACAGTTTGGGTAATCGTGGATTGTCTTACGAAGTCGGCACATTTCTTGTCAATAAAGGTGAATCTTTTCTTAACACAGTTGGCAGAGTTACACGTTGCAGAGATTGTTAGTCTGCATGGTGTCCTAGTGTCTATAGTGTCTGATAGAGATACGAAGTTCACGTTGAGATTCTGAAGAGCATTGTATGAGAATTTTGGTATAATGTTGAGATTCAATATACCTTTTCATCCCCAGACAGATGAACAGACATAGAGAACCATTGAGATACTGAAGGACATGTTGAGGGCCTACGCCTTAGATTTTGGTCGTAGTTGAAAGGATCATTTGCTTCTAATTGAGTTTACATATAACAAGAATTACTACGTCAATATTAAGATGGTACTATATGAGACATTGTATGACAGACCCTGCAGGACACCCACTTACTGGAGTGAGGTGGATGAGAGATAGCTTGTTGGTCTTGAGATCGTATAGCAGTACGAGGATAAGGTGGACGTGATCAGCAAGAAGCTATTGACTGCCCAGAGTCGATAAAAGAGCTATGCAGATAGGAGACAGAAACCTTTAGAATTCGCGGTAGGTGACTTTATTTTCCTGAAGATGTAATCAATCAAAAGAGTAATACAGTTTAAGAAGAAAGGCAAGTTAAGCTCCAGATATATCAGACCATACTAGATTACCAAGAGGATTGGTGAGGTGATATACAAATTAGATCTGCCTCTGGAGTTGACTAGTGTGTACAGCATTTTACACGTGTCTATGCTGAGGAAATGCTTGGCTTATGTATCCCAAGTGATACCAGTACAACCAGAGAAGCTACGAGAGGACCTGTCTATGATAAAGATTGTAGTGTAGATACTAGACAGGAAAGAGCAAATCCTTAGGAACAAGGTGATTCCATTGGTATTGTTCAATAGCAACATCATGGTACAAAAGAGACTATCTGGGAGCATAAGGTGGACATCTAAAGATAGTACCCCTACTTGTTTTACTAGAGATAAATTTCGAGGATGAAATTCTTATAAAGGGATAGGATGTAACACCTGAGCCCGATTATCCATTTTTATTGTAAACTATGATTTATTTGTAATATTTGAGTAAATAGTTTATTAATGGATAACCAGATATGCTAGTGATTGATTGTGGTTTTCTCTCTCTCTCTGTGTGGCTTAATTTGTTTGTTCCCTTGGCTGTGTGGGTACTGGTGTGTGGTACCTATGTGTGTGAAACTTGAATTGGACCTTAGTCAACCCAAGCACTGTGCACCCACGAGCCATCTTCACGGGCCTCCTTCTTTTCCCTCCTTCTTCATCTTCACAAGCGCCTGACCATATCCCTGCCCCGTCCCATCTTTTCCTTGCCAGGCTTTGAAAAGGCTGGCAAACCGACAGATGTTGCGAAGGTGGCAGGAGCGAACGAAGATAAAAGGGAGGAGGAGATGGTGAAAGGGAGGGGAAGAGGTGAAAGCTAGAGAGAGGAAGAGAACGGTTGAGCTGAGAAAGAGAGAGAGAGGCGACTGTACAAGCCGAGAGGAATAAGGTGGGTGGTGCACCGGTCGAGGTTGCATTGTCGAGGCTCAGGGCTCGTCGAGGGTCATCGAATTCACCTAAGAGGTACACGACCCTCCCTCTCTCTCTCATTTTGTGTCTTGGGTTTAATGGCCTAAATGCATTAAACCATGATAAAATGGCATAAAAGGGTAGGAATTGATGAATATGATATGGAATGGCTAGATGTATGCCTAGGAAGTGATTTCATAATTTTTAAGGATTTATTGTGGTTTTAGACGAATTCTGTGGTTTGCTACAGTGAATGTGATATGGGTTCCCTGGTTTTGTGATTTTATTTTGGGAACAATGTTGAATGGATTCTGATGATAATTGTCCTATTTGATAACATGTTTAATGTAGAACATTTTTGGATTTTCAGATCTTTGTGTTTTGGGTTTTGGAGATAGGTCCATCGGAAGCCTAAACTCCGACAAACGTCGTATGGTTAACAGCGGAAAGAGGGGGAAGATCGCATGAATCGGTATGTCGAAATGCTTTGGCATGCCGAATAAGGAGATTTCGGCATCCCAAAGAGCTCTGGTATGCCAATGTAGAACCTAGATGGGGGCATACTGGTCTGATTTTATACCGGAATGGTTTGATATACCGAATCAAGGAAAATCGACATATCAGATGTGTCCAGTATGTCGAATCAGGCCTTGAGCTGATATGTGGATTTTAAGGGATTTCGACATATCGATAGGTTCCAGTATAGAGAGTTTCACCACGGTAGTACAGTACAGCAGGAGAAATAATGTCCTCGTCAACTGCTTGTTTGTCTGGTTACCTCTGATGAAGGTAACACTAACGAAAATGAATGTGAATTGTGTGGTTTTGAGCTAGAATCAGACTTAGTGTTTTGATTTGAGGTTTTAACCAAATTCTAATAATAAATAAGATATTGTGATTTTAAACTAGTTGTCAGTCAATGTGTAGTTTTGTTTTGAGCCTTGTGAGGACTTGTAGTTTTGGACTGGATCTGATCAAGAATATGGTTTTCTCGAGTTGCATAAATGATTTGAAATGCATAAGAATTGAGGAAGTGAATAATTTTGAAAGATCATGGTTTTGGATAGAGATTCTAAATATTTGCAAAAGAAATGATGATTTGAAATGAGTTTAAAGTCACGTTTTGTAATAATCGAGATTTGTGTTTTCTTGTTGTATTGTCATAGTTTTTGTGTGTGTGGGATACGTACTGAGTGACTTAGATGTCACTCACGTGTGTTTTTTTATCGATTTTTTTGGTTTTCAAGTACAGACTGGAGTACAGTCCAGTCCTAGTGCCTGAGTCTTGAAGCCACTAGCTGGACATAGGTCTAAGTTGTCAGCCATAGGTAGCTTTAGTTATTTTAATTATGCTTCTAAATATTGTAATTATTTAGTGATACTGTAGCTTAGGTAGTGTCTCTAGAGTGGAGACGTTACATTAGTGATAACACATTAAGAGTTATACACTTACAATATTGACGAATAAATCGTGCATATTTGCAATTATTACAAGAGAAGGGGCTCAAGGAGTATTACACTGCCGTTGATGGAAAGCAACAAAAAAATAGACAATCTTTCTCGTTCTATCAACTTGAAAATCCACAACAAGATCAGTGACAGTTGTTCGTTAATAGATTATGTTTTTAATTCACTGGCAACTCAACAGTTTTATGTGTTTTGAAGAGAGGAGAGAATGATGCAAGTATGGAAAATGCAGTGAATATGAATAATAATTTAAAAGCCACCATGGGAATCTTCCAAATCAGAATAATTTGTTATCCTATTATCTTTTAGTTGTATCATAAAAAGAAAGATATATTTTGCATATTTAAATCAGAATTCCCTTTCAAATTAGATTTGGATTTCCCTTTATAATTAATTTTTTCCTGATTTAAAGGCATGTTAAATCTATAGATTCATCAGAGTCGAATTATGGAGTAATTGAGTATTTGGCTTATTGTCATTAGGGGTGTTGCCTCTTGCTTTACTTGAGCTAGACTTCTTCTTCCTCTTCTCTTCTCTTATGCATGATAACTCAAATAAGTCTGATTAGAGTGACTAATATTATAAATTTCTTCAGATTTATAGAGTAGTGCATTTGGAGCATCATGAACTCGTCAACTCACTGGAAGTTTCCTTTCATCTTATATCAGTTTTGATAACCCATCACCCATTTTCCAAACTTTCATTTTCCCATCTTTGCATAACTTCTATGCAAAATCATTTCTACAATACTCATGAAGGTATAAACCAAAGGATACTACTGATAAAAACTGAATGCGTTGCAAGTAACAATACCTCTGATGCATGGGTTTCCTTAAACTAAAATACATAATGAAAGACACTTACGATTTGTCTTCCTATATGATTTTGATCTAATATTTCTAAACAGATAACTTATTTGATTATCATATGGTGGAAAAATAAGGAACACAAAATAAAGTTGTTAAGCATGGAAATCCTGCTTACTTGAGCTAAAACCTAAACTTGAGAAGGAATGTATTTAAATGATATATACATGTACCTTCCATTATTAGTAAATAGGAAGAACTGACCTACAAAGAATGCTAGATGTTAAATCCATCTTAATAAATGTTATTAACCTCTATTGACTTGCATGTCTCAAAATTTTAGATTTCGAGGCCTGCTCTATTTTCCAACTGGTCAATCATCATGGTATACCGATGCTAGAAAACACACATGGTTCAACCTTTTTCGTAGATAATAGTCCATTTTGTGACAATTGAACTGAATTCTGTGTTAGTGGCAAATGATTTATGAGGCATCCCGTGACAGCAATCACTATATTGAAGTTCAGGTGAAAACAATTTCCCACTAGTGTTGAGTTACCATTTGTGGTTTGGGGACTAGTACAATTTTTCTTTCAGGGCTACTTTGAGAATGGTGATCTATACCATCAGAAAATCAGTGATGGTCATCTTGAAGACACAATTGGATGATCCACTGCTGGCAGTCAAATAGGCATCAATGCCATCAAGACTGCAATTAGTTCACTAGTCTTGCGGGTTCCTCTCTTACTAAATCCCTTGATGGTAGTTCAGCTTTAAAAGGGTTGCTACAAGTTACAACGTCAATCATTTAACACCATGAGCTCTGTAGATTTCGGGATTGATGTGCAACAGTACAAGACTATTATTATTATTATTATTATTTTTTAAAACAACAAGTAATAAAAAAACTAGATGGGCATACCTTCAACCCAAGGACAGCAGGAGATGCCCTTACAAAAGCTTGATCCCGGATATCAAATGTAGTCTTCTCGATGGCAATCCTTGCAAGAGGCTGCTCTCCAATTGGCTTTGCCGCAGGCGACGACAACATCCAAGAATACATCATCAACAAAATCAACATTTTGATCTTCATGGTTCCCTAGATCAACGAAAACAAGGACTTGGTTAACTCATTTTCAACAACCAACACCACAAGTTTAACCAATAAAGCTTTCAACTGACAGGATAAGTATAGACAAATTCATCGAACACAATCATCCATACAAGCCCCTTGATCCAATGCACCACACAAACTGGAGCAGGATTTATTGCCAGATCAATCAAGTTCCTGTTTTAACACACTTGTACAAGTACCAAGATGATGAAATGGGTGATCACCACATAATGGGGAAACCCATTCTTCCCCATGGAACAAACTATATTCTTGGTTCACTGAGAACAGTAGTGCAGATAGAGCAAACAACATTTTAGAAGAAGCAGCAACAAAGCATGAAACAAACAGAAGGAACAATTAAGCTTACCCAATTTGATATGAAGACCCAAGAAGAAGAATGTGAAGTTTGATCGAGAAAACAAGTCATACAGAAGAAGAAAAAATAACGAAGTGAGCAGATCTCGGAAAAGAGCAGTAGTATTGTTTGACATGGCAAGGGCCCCACAAGTACAAGATAAGGTCGATTATTTGCTTGTTTAGTAAAGGGGAGATGGTTAACGCAATCCCAACGATTCGCATGAGCAAGGAATAAACCCGATTCTGCTTGATAAAGATGCCTTGCTTGCCCAGTCATCTAGGCCTTTGACTCCTGAGTGAAAATGATAATTATAATAATAATAAATGGCTGGATTTTTTGAATAACTTGGTTGAATACAGCACTTTAGTTAGACTATAGGAGTGTAGCTCAGTTGTTGGTGCCTTATTATGTGATCGTGGTTTAATCCTAGTGGATGAACTTTTCTTTAATGTACTTAAGTTGGTGTGACATGCATTTATTTGTGATCTGATTGAGTTGGTCTTCCTGTGGAGGTATCGAGGAGCTCTTTTTGAAATCATCAGCTCTACTCCCATTATGAACCTAAATTAGGGCATGTATCACCTACAATGGGATCTTTTCGGAAAAAGAAATGTCCTTAGAATCGAGTATAATCTGCAAGGACTTTTGAACTTGAGAAGCTCAACTTAGAGAAGCAACCTCCTAGCTGCTTCACTTGTCAAGCCATTGAATTTTGAGACGAAAAGGCATTGCTATTCTCATTAAGTTCATAAATTACATGAAAACTAAGACAAATTTTTGATTTCTACCACTAATAACAATAATGACTCCTCCTTCGATTGTATCGCCTTGCAATCTACACTATTAAAATCTCCAATTGGGAAAATTCAAGAAGAGGAAGTTCCAACGACAACTGAAGGAGACGATAAATTTTTCGTTGTCGTCGTCTACAACTCTCGAATTGTAGCCATTGAACAACATAAACTACCCACCCCAAAATCGACATGGTGTTTTTCTCTACTCCTCTTGATGATTTGAAAGATTGCAAGTCTTGTGTGCTTCTACCTAATGCCTTGCATCTCTGTCTCTGGCGTGAAGTTCTTCTCCGACGATGAATCTCTTGCCTGATGCCTTGCATCACTGTCTCAAGCATGAAGCTGTTCTCTAGAGATGGATCTCCTGTTTGATGCCTTGCATCTCTATCTTTGGCATGAAGCTCTGGTGACCTATCTTCTGAAACAGTGGTTCATTTGACAAATCTCCTTCTAACACTCTTTGAGTTCTATCATCTGACACATCTTCCTTTGAAGTTCAATCTGCTCTCTTCTTTCGTTGCCATGATGATTTGGGCCTACTATAACATCTAGGCCCGATTATCTAATTAATGTAAACCATAGATTTATTGTATTATTTTAGATGTGGTCTATTAATGGATAATCTAATATCTTTGTATTTGCTTGTGGCTTTCTCCCTCTCTCGGTGTGGCTTATGGGGATTATTCCTTGGTTGTGTGGTTTTTTGGCTTGGGGCGCTCCCGTGTGTGCTCACATGGGACCCAGTTGGACCTTGGTTAAACCCAGCACAGTGCCTTCACGTGCCCCTTTTTCTTCTTTCCCTCTCACCCGTCTCACTCACTCACGCAAGCTCTTCTTCCTCACTGCCATGATCCCTATGCTTGAGGCTGCTTGTCCCATCTCCTCATGGTAAAGGCTGGCGGTCGGCAGGGTTCCAGGGTGGCAGGGGCGGAAGAGACGAAGGGTGGAGAGGATAAGAAAAGGTGGTGCAAGGAGGGGAGGTGCGGGACGATCGAGTGGAGAGCCATTATAGAGAGAGAGGGGAGAGTTGTGCCTGAGAGGGGTGGTGTCTTGCACCGGTGAAGTGTTGCTGGAGGACCAAAGTGGTCGAAGCACGCTAGAGGCTTGTTGGAGCGTGGATAGGCTGTCGGAGTACCAAAGAGGTATGCAGCCCTACCCTTATTCTCATTTGGTTTTCTTGGGTTTAATGGTCCTAATGCATAATAAATCATGTAAAAATGATAGAAATGTTTGGAATGGAATGCATGATGTGAATGTGTAGAGATCCTGTGGTTAGGATGAATTTCCGTAGATTTATGTGAGTTTTTGCTATGCATGCTACAATGCTTATGAATGAGTTCTATATCTTTGTGATTTTATTGTAGAAAGCATCGATTTGAAGGATTTTTGTCCCAAATTGTAGTTGACTTAGAGCCCTACATATGGAGATTTTATTGTGTTTTATGGTTGGCTGGAAAGGGGTCTGTCGAACGTCCCAATTTCGATGAGTGGATGGTTAGGGCTTGGGGGAAGTTTACTAGAAGCAGGTGATTCGGTATGTTGATTTTGATTTGGTATGCCGTTTCCCTATCAGTATTCGATCAGAACCCTTGTTTTGGTCGACCAGAATTTGTCGGTCTTCCATTCTAATGGATTTTGATTGATCGAAATGTTTGGATCGCCCGAAATAGGGATTTTCGGACAACCAAATCCCAAGTTCCGGTCGACCGTTCTAGGCGCTTGATGTCTGATTCAGTCTGCCAAATTAAGCCTCTAGCCCATATGCTTAATGATGTTTTTCCCTGTAGAAGGCATAGAGGAATATGAAATTTAATTAAATGAATTTGCATGATGGTTTTACGTGATTTTGGGCATGTGACCCAATAAGAGTTGAAATGTTTTAATAATGTTTTAAGTATTGTAACCATGCCGGCGGAGAGATAGCAAAGAAAATGCGAAAGGTCGACAAAATCATGACGGAAAAACAAGATAAAATGTAAAATGCATGAGTCGCCACCTAGCCTATTATGGAAGACGAGGAAAACCATAAACATGAAAATCATGCAAAACAATAAAAAAGAAAAGTCTTCGAAAACCAGAAATGCGGGTAAGGATCCCTGTTACGTACGAGGAAGGT
>JAMKQA010249242.1:0-19857 GCA_024699735.1 Posidonia australis | reverse complement strand
TTAGCAGACATCCAGCCTTCCTATCTGCATCTCATGCATGCATTCATCCTTTTGTGGTTTTCCTCGTCTTTCCCTTAAAAGACTAGGTGGCGACTCCTTTTTTTCTTTTTATCCTATCCTTGCGCCTTCGCCATCCAATGACATGGCTATGATCCCTTTCCCGCCTCCCTCTGGGTCCGGCACGGTCACACTTACTATTTAGGGTTAGGGTTAGGGTTTTGATCGATTGTGTTTACAATCGATCTAATTACGATTTACATGTTCTGATACTAAAATTAACATAGGATTTTTATTCTTTAATCAAGTTTTATCAATTTAACAGTTAAGGTTAAGGTTTTGATCGATTGTATTTATAATCGATCTAATTAGGGTTTATATATTCTCATACTGAAATTAACATAGGATTTTTTATTCCTTAATCAAGTTTGATCAATTTAACAGTTAGGGTTAGGATTTTGATCGATTGTGTTTATAATCAACCTAATTAAAGTTTTCATGTTCTGATACTAAAATTAACATAGGGTTTTTGTTCTTTAATCAAGTTTTATCGATTTAATAGTTGAGGTTAAGGTTTTAATCGATTGTGTATATAATCAACCTAATTACTAATTAGGGTTTTCATGTTCTGATACTAAAATTAACATAGGTTTTTTGTTTTTTAATCAAGTTTATCAATTTTACAGTTAAGGTTAGGATTTTGATCGATTGTATATACAATCGACTTCATTAGGGTTTTCATGTTCTATTTTTGGAATTAACTTAGGACTTTCTTGTTAATTGCATGTTAAGTGTTAGCTATGGCTTAGTTAATTTGTTAATTGCATGTTAATTGCAGTTTTTTAAGTGTTAACTGTAGCTTGGTTAATTTGTTAATTGCATGTTAATTGATGTTTTTTATGTGTTAATTGTGACTTAGTTAATTTGTTAATTGCTTATTATGATTTTATGTTAAATGTATTACATGTTAAGTGTGGCTTAGTTAATTTTGTCATTTTAGGTCACTGTTAGAAGATGATTTCATACTTAAGATTTCACATGGGGGTAACTGGGAGACAAATAAGAATGAGATGACTTTGCCTAAATTTTTTACCAAAAACAAAAAAGGTTTTATCATAAGTAAGGATTATACAAACTTGGCCATTATTTGAAAGGGTATGGGAAGGGTAGTAGATATTGAGGTCAATTAGTCTTTTAATGTCTACTACGAGATACCACAACTGAATGAGTATAGACAATTACTCTATGAATTAAATGTCGTATACATGTTTTCTTTGAAAAACCTTAAGAAGATTATAGACTTATATGTCACAGTATAGGAGACTAGGCCTCTATTGCAATGTCAGGCCACTAAAGTAAGATGCCAGTGACTAAGAAGGGTGGTAAAAGACAAAACATGGGTTGGACTGATTCTGCCTTTGATGATAGTGACTCTTTTGATTCTGTATGGGTTTGTAGTGATCCTGGTAAGGAAGATGAGTTTGACTCTAAGGAGTTTGAAGAAGAGTTTGTAGAAGAAGAGTTTGAAGAACTTTTAAAAATTGAGGGAAGTGTAAAAGAAATTCCACAAGTTCATAAGGAGGTTCATCTAGAAGCTGTGGTGGAGGAAGAAGAATGACTTCACACTGCCTGAAGAGCAACCAGATAATGATTTGAATGAGTTTGTTGCAAGTGTTGATTTGAATGAGCAACCAAATGATGATAGAAGTCAGGATGTAGATCGTGATTATGTACAATCAAAAAATAGCTATCACACATTACAAAGCATCAGAGTGATGAAGAGTATGAAGAGTCTGAGTTTCATGTGACAGACCAATCTGGACCCTTCATATCAGTTAATGTGGAGACATCAGACATGACTAAGGAGGCAAAATATGTAGTTCAGGTTAGCACTCAAGCAGTATAACATCATCAAAGAGTGCAAAGTAAAATACATTAAGAGTGAACCCATGTTTGCTACTGTTAGGTGTGCAGACATGAATTGTAAATGGAGGTTACATGCATCTAAATTAGCAGATAGGGTCACATTTCAAATTAAAGTGGCTAGTGAATCTCATACTTGTTCATTTGTGAACAAGTATGGCAATAAAAGTGCAATCAAGTATTGGATTGCTTCTAAGTAAAGTCATGGTTGAAGCTTGATGGTAGTCTTAGGGTGAAAGATTTGTCTACTAGATTGCTGAAAAGGTACCATATACAACTACCTTGTCATAGAGTGTGGAGAGGGAAAGATATTACTATGATAGAATTACATGGTAGTTGGGAGGATCTGTACAACCTTGTTCCTAGTATGGTTGTTGATGTGTTCGTTTTAATTAACCACAAGTGCATGGCGTCTAGAGTAGTACGTCGGCAAATACGGGTCGATCCCATAGAGAAAAGTACTTTAGAATCAAAAATTTATTACCAATTATTAACAAATATTTGATAGAATTAATGTAACAAAGAAAAGTCTAACACTAGATTATTAGGATGCTATCAAATGAATTAAAACCTAGAGTATCAAATCCATTTATATAGAATTGAGAATGCATGATCATATTTATTCCCTTCCTCTATTGATCTAAATAACTTGATTCAATGATTTTTATCCAAATAAGCATAAACTATATGCTAAATGTGCATAATAGAATATCAAGTCAATGATTAAAAATACACAAATCAAATTAAATCAGATGATATATGATAGAATCACGATTATATACACAATCCTCAATTAAATCTTCTCTAAGCATAAATTAAAAAATAATATCAATAGTAGCTTATCAAAGTTTATCGATTCTATAAGTGATTTATATAATATACATCCAACCCATATATCCATGACATTAAGCACAAAGGGAAAGAGAAGAAAAACATGATCACACATTCCAATTTACAAAAACTTCATCTCTACCCTAGATCTAGAAAATTAACCAAGCATGATCACACAAAATATTTAAATAAAAGAGGAAGAGGGAGATATAAAAGACATAATTAAATAAAAATGACTTTTTATTGAAAGGAATCTGAGATTACACTGATGATCTTCTAGAACATCCCAAAATACAAGAAGAGAAAAGAATCTAAAACCTAAATGAGAGCTCTATAGATCTACATAATGGGTTCTTTTATAGACTTACAAAGTTGTGCTGACGTCGAAGACAAATTCGAATACAAAATTTGATTTTTTTTATTTTGAGTATAAGATATTTACAAGTGAAAATCATATCCAAAGAAGACCGAGTCAAAAATATCTGAAATGGGCACCTAGGAGGCGTCGTATTGGCATCTGGACGCCTATGAGGCGTCCATGTTATCCTGGATTTCCTCTCACTTCTTCTACTTGTTTGATGATATTTTCTCCGGTATTTTAACATGTCAAAAATGTGCATTTGATCTCCTTATGTAGCTCTAGAATTTTTCATACAAAAATCTTCTCCTTTCTGGCACATTTATTCTTTTCCTCCCTGTTTTTCTTGGATTCTTTCTAAGTCCTACAGTTCCTGCGAAATTTACATAAAACACCTTAAGTAGCATTATTTATATGCAAAATAGATAAATATGGGAATAAAATATGCATAAATTATGAGTTAATCAGTTGTATCTTTGAACAAATTAAATCCTAGAAGCACAATCAAATATGAAGTTGACAAGTTCTATAGATTTTAGAGACTAATTGTTTATTTCAAAGCTTGCAAAGATGGTTTTCTTGAAGAATGTAGGATCCTTCTAGAGTTAGATGGGTGCCATTTGAAGATAAAATACAAGGGAGTTCTTCTTGTAGCAACTAGATTAGATGAAAACAACGACATGTTTCCAACAACTTTCTACATTGTAAACTCTGAGAGTGGAGATAGTTGGAGGTGGTTTTTAAAATGCCTAAAGGAGGTACTTGGATCTGTGAATGGAATGGTCTTTCTGTCTGATAGGTGTAAAGGTCTAGAGGAAAGTGTACAGTCAAAGTAGCCACAGGTTGAGCACAGGACTTATATGAGGCATCTTTACAAGAATTTTAGAAAAAGTTTTGGTAGTGATCACTTGGAGCAGTTGGTCTGTAGTGCAGCCAGAGCCTACACTTCTGATGCATTCAACCAGTTTATGAAGAAAATAAAGGCATATTCACGGGGAACATGTCAGTATTTAATGGGAGTTGAAATTAAGGAGGCAAATTCACAAGGGACATATCAGCATTTAATGGGAGTTGAAATTAAGAAAAAATATTAGTCTAGATCCTAATTTGATGAGTTTGCAAAGTTCCACTATATAACAAACAATATATCTAAGTCATTTAATGCATACATAGGAGAAGCAAGGTGGAAACCTATGATATTATGTGTAGATGAAATAAGACAAAAACTAATGAAAGGAATGTATATTAGAAAGAATAATGTAAGAAAATAGACTGATACTCTTGTACCATTTTTGAGGAAATACCTTGTCGAGATATTCATAGGTTTAGAAGATTTTTTTTAGTTCTTAGAAGCTCAGATTACAATGCAGAAGTGGTGGGTCTTGATTTAACATGCATAGTAGACATTAAGGAGAAGACTTGCACTTGTAGGGTGTGGCAAGTTACTAGGCTATCATGCACACATGCTACATCTTTCATTGGTTCTCTTAGACAAGCCAAGTGGGAGAACTAGGTGGATGTTTGTTACATAATAACAACATATTTGAAAGCCTATAGGGGTGGAATTAGTCTAATGCCAGATAAGTCACTATGGGAAAAGACTGAAAATTGTGTACAAGTTAAGCCTCTAGAAATCAAACCACAAGTTGGTAGGCTTAAGAACAAAAGAATCATAACTAAAGATGAGAAGTTAGGTGATCATGAAATTAGAAGGCAACACAGGTGTAAGAAATGTGGAATATTTGAGCATAAAATGAAAACATGTCTAAAGAAGAATAACCCACCAACAAGTTTTGACCCACCACTACCATCTACAGAAGCTAGGTTGAAACACAAACTCTATCTTTTCAATTCTATTAAATTCTTCTATCTTTCTATACTTTTATGTTTAATACATTATCCTTGTTTACATGTGTTTTAGTGAACAACCATCTAGGAAGAAGGAGAGAGGCCAAGGAACCTAAACAAATCTTCAAGGAGAAAGAAGAAAGACACCATGTCAGTTGCAAAAGGTGGCTTGCCTGCTAACATGGCTGACTTACCATGGCAAAGGAGGGTGAGATCAAATGCACAGAGGGATGATCCATTGTCCTGTATCCCTGAACTGGCAAGTGAATCAAGGCCAATGCAGTTACAAAGATAGTAGTAATCAAGTTGGTTTCAAAGTAGTCATGTTGCACAACATTTCCCCTCTCAAGCTTGGTTTGGAATGTACCAACGTCAACATCAACAACAAGAAGTTATTTGGGGTTCTCAAGAGCAATGGCAGCAACATCAACGTCAACAGCAACGAACCAATAGATATCATATGTGAGGCATAGATGAGTGATTTAGTTTATGAGTCACATGCAACAGCAGTAGTGACTTTCTAATTGTTTGATAGGAGGCATCTGTTGATATCTATTGATACATCATCTAGTAGTGATTGTCTAATTATTTGATGCAATAGTAACGATTTTCTAATGGTCTTTCTGAACTAATTATCTGTAGCTAATTGTCTTATACAGTAGTAGTAGTTTTTTTAATGGACTAATTGTTTAATGTAGCAGTAGCTTATTGGTCCTTTTGTTTCTGTATCAATGTTTGTTTACTGATACAGTAGTATGTGTTTATTTCAATGTTTTAATGTTTTAATCTATAGATCTTTTTGTTTCTGCTTGAAGATCTTTTTGAGATCTTTTTGATACATCATTGTTGTTTTAATCTGAAAATGGCTAATGATCTGATATCTATTGATACATCACTATTGTATCCTTATTTACATGTGTTGTTTTTGGAGATGGCTAATTTTTGATACATTATTGTTCTTGTAATTTGAAGATGGCTAATGATCTGATATTTATTGATACATCACTAGCTGTTAGTTGCTATCTAGAGATGTATCTTTTGATACATCATTTGGTAGTGATTACGGTATTTGGCTATTAGGTGTTAGGTGTTGATAGTTTACTGATAGTATTAATCTGATGATCATTTTACTGATTAAAATATGAGATGCAAGTTGCTTACAAAAATGTACTAAGAATGAAGGCCATAATAAGTACTGATAGTTAACTGAAGGTTTACTGATAGTTGATGATAGTTTTACCGATATTTTTACTTATATTAAGGGCTTAAGGCTATAATAATCAAGTTTATAAGAAGAATGAAGGTTCAAAGAACCTAACTCATGAAGTAATTAGCTACTCAAGTCAGCAAACAAGGCTATACACACTCCATTTTTTTATTTTTATTTTTTTCTTTAAAATTTTTAACCACATAGTATAGTAAAAAGTACACGTAATTAAAATATTGCACTCACTTCTTACACAACTGAAGTTAATTTTAATCTGTGTATCTTTTTTATTGTTCCACTGATTATGAGTTGTCTGGTACAAAAGATAGTGTATTTTATACTACACACTTGATTATTTCATTGATTGTCATTTAAATACAATACATTGAATACTTGAAGATCTACAATACACTTCAAGTACACATCATTGCAATTGAAATAGATAGAAGAAGGACAAAAACTACAAGTACATGTAAACATAATTTTTTCACTTCTACAAGAAAGCTTTGCTTCATCACATGTTTCTTTAATTGAAGCTAGTTTCATCAAGATTAACTCGTCCATTGATGAATTATTGGAAATCACTTCACCTTCAATCCACTATAAAGTTACATGTCGAAGATATATCCTACAATAAGAAGAAAAACTAATTGAGGAATTTTACCAAATACGTTGTAAGCAAACCTATCTTCTACCTACTCTTCAACTTAGACACCTCCAAAATCTACTATTTTTTGAACCTTCGTGGGAAAACTCGTATAATCGATACGACTTGTTGCAAAGACATCTCGGTGGCTAGAGGCTGTGTACCCGCACAGACAACCAATCTATTCCTATGGACATGATCACTGGAGAGGAAGAAGAAGAGGAATAGTAGGAAGATAAAGACGGAGAAGATGAGGCTAGCTGACGAAGAAGAAGAAGAAGAAGAAGAGAACCTTACTTTGTAGCCACCAATGGAGAAGAAGAAGAACTTTGCTTGGTGGCCGCTGGCAGAGAGGAAGAAGAGAACCTTACTTGGTGGTCGACGAAGAAAACAAAGAGAATCCTACTCGATGGTCGGAGGGTAGATGAGGGTGGCAGTTAAAAAGGAAAACTTAGAATAGGAGAAAAGGAGAAGATAACGAAGGAAGAGATGAGAAAATAGAAAAAGAGTCCTTCACTTTTATACAAAAGTCACAGGAACAATGACATCATTTCATAAGAAATTAACGTAGGATCTTGACGTCGTTTAAGGTTAAATTAATTACAGTACATACAGGTAAGATTTTCGAGTTTTTAAATGTATACATGTAATTTTTAAGAAAGGTATTAACAAAAATGTTACTTTTAAGGATAATATTTGAACAACAAATCCTAGATCCACTACTAATTAGAAAAGCGTGGTGACTATGATCGATGGTGGCGCTGGTAGAATAAAACCTTTTACAAACAAGAGAGAGTGGGATAGAAGAGGGGGAGGGAGGGGGTCACGTAAGGAGCATTAGACCTGTAGTAAAAAAAAAAAGGCATTTTGCTGATAGTAATATTGATTTGAATCGGAACCCTACATCACACTAATAGCCAATTCGACGGCTAATAAATCGCACGCACCGTAACCATAAAAAGCTCTTAATTTCATTAGATAACTTCACCAGAGAAACAATGCTCAATAAGAGCATTTGAGAAATCGACTTTGATTTTTTTTCACTTAAGAAGAAAACGGAAAGTTGAAGCGAAGTTTTCCAAACGCACCTTTGATCTCTTGTGCTTTGCTTTTGGATTCGCATGTCAAAGGCACGAAAAGAAATAAGTAACAGGGAAAAACTGAATGACAGTGCTAACAAAGAAATGGAATCCTTTCCACAAACGGAGAAAAGAAAAGAAAAAAACTGTAAATTGGAAAAAGGACACAGAGAGAGAGAGAGAGAGAGAGAGTATGCAAAGAAAAAGGAAATTCTGTTGTTACATGCGTAAGTTGTCTTATTAGATGCATAGGTTGACCTTATTTGCCTATACGTATGGTTTCATGTCGTTTACCTTTGGTCTCACCTACTAGAACAATGAGAGGATTAATGAGCAAAGGTTTTAGAAGAACACTTGGTAAAGTGGCAAAATCTCTTTATGATTGAATGTCGAATTCCATGGACATCAGAAAATGGATTAAGGTCCCATTTGGCAATGACCAACTTCTACTCCAAAAGATAAAAGAATCCACTTCTTTCCACTCCCGCTCCAACTTCCATTGTGGCTGTGATTCTACTCCTTGCCTTTGAGAATCACCACAGAGGCGTTTGGGAGCTCGACTTCCCTCCCCATGCTTTTACTACCCCATCACGTAAATGCCCCTCCATGGAGAAACCCCAGTCCCTCCATTTGTCTTTCCTGAACTCCTTCCAATCCAAGTTCTCGTAAGCTGCTGCTCATTCTTGCTCCCTACACCGAGGAAGGTAGCGGTGATCGGAGGTGCGACCACGTTTCATATGTGCTTTCGTGCTTTCTTTTCTTCTTCGTCGTGTTTTTTTTTTTCCCTCAGAAATATTACAATATACATACTCCTCTGATGTGTTCCCATTTACATAGTTTGTCAGAGAAGGCGGCATAGTGAAGGCAACATATGAATATAGCAACATATTTAAGACATTTTTTGTCCTTTCGAGTGTGATGTAGCAACATATTTAAGCAATTGGAATCTGCTTCTCTAATGACAAATTCTCTGGTTCAAAGAGTCAGGTTGGGTTTTCTTGATTCTACTGTAGAGTGGATCCTTATTTTCTTGTTTTAACAACCTAATTCTACCAAAAACCACCAACAAAACCCTAAAAATCGAGAATCACCCATTGCCAAATGCATGTAAGTGATTTTAAACTTGAATCTTTAAGATGGTGGTTAAAAAGGTCAACCGTTATGTTACTAAAAAATGCAGTGTTCAATCAAAGACAAAAGAGAGCATAGGAGAGGGGGAAAACAGAATAGATGAAAAGTCGTTTATAAGGAACATTCGAGTAGGACCTGAATGATGTTTCAATCGAGGCTCATTTTAACTTCAAACTACGGCTGTTGTATGCGATAGTGCATTAACTACCAGTCTGCAATTCCTCCATCACCATCTTTCCTGCCATTTAAGTGTAGCATCACAATTACAAATGTCAACGCCAACGTGCTGCTAAACCTACTCCAAAGCCATTAATCTCTGCAGTCCAAGTTCTATGTAGTCAATTTTTTATATTATTGCATTTCCTTTTCAACGTTGAGAGAGCATCTTCAAAAAGCACATACACGTCTTCTAGCGAACTTTGTTCTCTACGTTTTCTTATCTCTTTCTCTACATTTGTTTTCTTTAATTTTGTAAATTTCACAACTGTCGAACCAATGAATAAGAATCAACATCCCACCAACCAATAATGAACCACCAAGAGATTTTTCCCGGTAAAAGAATAAGAAAGAATGAATCCTGTGCTGCTGCAGATTTCACGACCTTAGCCAAAGCTAATAACTGCCAATGCCTTCATGAATAAAATCTGAACCGGCATCAATAGCACAACAAGCATCTGGACATTCCTTGAGACGACTGCCTTCTGGAACTGCTTCACTGACTTGACCCCGACTTGATAAACACCAGATAAGTCTATTTGATGCAGTGGAAAAATCTTCGTTCTCGATTTCCATCTGAAGATAATAGCTGCATCATTGGCCTTACGTTGGCGCTCAATCCTGTCCTTTCTAATACTTCTGAGCTCCAGACTGATAACAAATCGAATACTCTTCAAATAGGAACTCATGTCATGGTCTCTTGTGACAGTTCCTTTGGAACCAAATGCAGATCTATCACTCAGGATCTCAAGAGGATGGGGAGAATTTAAGAACAGAGACTTAGCTGTCCTCAATACCCTTTCCGAGACACCAGAGTCTTGCAAAGAATGGACCATAGCATACAGACCGCTGCCGGATGGGAGGAGGTGGTGATGTGGGGAGAAATTCTCATCCGGCTGGAGAATCAAAAGCTCCCCCATGGGTTCATACAACATTTTCTGTTGAAGAATGGAGTAGAGATGACAAACGGTCAGAAAATTGTTGTTTTCTCAAATAAGATACACTAAGACTCATATCAAGCTAAAAACTCAAGAAAGATATATACTGAAAATTTATTTAATAATATACACATATAACTGGAAAGAGAAAAAAGATGCTATTCATGCAGAATAGTAGGTAATGCTACAACAAAAATTAGCAAGACTTCAACATTCAGAATGAAAATACTTTTAATAAGAGACTCTCTTCAGCTAAAATTTATTTTGAATCTTTTTTTATCAAAGCACTTGCAGTAGAGTGTATAGAGAAGCAACTACTTGAAATGTCACGTTTCAAAAAGCATATTGAAAATGTGATATCACCTGACAAATAATGGAACAATTGAGAATAATAGTAAGTGCAAATTCTAGCTCGATTATGGTGTTTACCTGGTATTTGAGACATGGATGATTGCGGAAGTTTCTATTGACAGCCTTAAGAATCTCTGCTACATGATCTGGGTAGTTACAAGAAAATGCTCTTGGCACAATATCTCTATGCATCGTGATAGCTTGAATATGATTCAAGGGCAAACCTAATTCCTTAAGCAAGTGATTTCCTCCACACATGATAGTTGGTGCGCCAAATGTGACTACAGGCAGTAAGGAAGCTAATGGTGCTTTACCACGTACCAGCAACATAAGATTCACAAGCACAGAAAGACTTCCACCAAGAGAGTGGCCAGTGAAACGCAAAGTGGCAGTCTTGCCTTGAGATTCTAAGTGAGCTTCAACTTCAGGTAACATTTGCTCATAGATACCTTTTGCTGCTTCATAAATACCTCTATGCACAAGCACGTCCAATCCCTGCGCAACAAATTTCAAGTACTTAGCTTGCGTAGACTTAATTTTGTTTGGTAACAAGCAAAATGTTAAATTTTATTTTATAATCATTAAGGGAGTAGCTCCACACCAATAGGCTTTGCACATAGCTTGCTGCAATTTACACATGCCATATGCTCTGCATACTCTAATCATTTATTATTCTCTTCCTTAATTTAAATGTATGTTTAGAATTTATGTAGAAAGAATCATCAGAAAGGAGGGAGGGTTAAACTTCTAAATGAAGGTGTCTAGGGTGAAAGAACTTTGCCAATGATTATTCTACAATGGGTAGCTAAAGCAGCCAATATCATAACTTCCATAACTTGAAGCAGGGAAATATACAAGAATATTGATCAAAGTGAGACATAGACTTGTCAATTTCTAACACGACACGATAACACGATACGATATAACCGTATTTGGGTTTACCCTTATCATGTCTCGTGTACTTATCGTCTCTATCCGGTAGACACAATTATTAAATAGATCGTTTTCGTGTCTAAAGTAAAAAACCTGATAAATACACGATAAGTACACATTACCTATTCATGTATATAGATTATAACTTTCATTATTTTGAATAGTGGATGTCTATAATATGTTGTAGACTTATGATATTAACATATGGAACAATGGAACTTATAAAATATTATTGAATGATTGATTTCATGATTTATTGATTTGTCTTTGATTTTTCTACGTGTACAAACGCGTAAATGTTAAACGTGTACTAAACGTGTACTTAACGGGTTATGTCGTGTATATACGTTAACAAACAATTCGTGTTTGGGTTTAATATTAGATATATGATAATTAAATGGGTCGTGTTTGGGTTTAAGATATATGTATAGAATACACGTTTATACACGACACGATAGGTACACGACACGATTCATTTGACAGGTCTAGTGAGACAACAATTGCATCAATAATCACACTTACAGCCAGTGAAAATAATATGATGAGGACATTCTATTAGGAGACTGAGAACAAATTATATTACCTCAAATTGTATGGGCTCAAAGAGAAGATTTGCTTGCCAAGATGCCAATGACTCAGAACCCTGCACATTAAGAAATCCATAAGCAACAGCAAAACAGACAAAAGAAGGAAAAAAACACTGATAAAAATAATGTACTCATTTATAAAAATTTGAGACTGACCTGAATGATGAAGTATCTTGTCCCACTGATATCATCATCACATATATACCATTCACATAGTGAGGACTGAGATGAGTTCAAATCCTTGGCCACTGCTTCCTTCACCTCCTCCTTTGCAGCAACCACAGCCGTGACAGAGTTTGTTGTTACCACAAAAGATGCCTCTTCATGACTTACAGTATTGTCACCTTTAAATTCACTGTTGCAGCCTTCTTTTTCTAGATCAGATCCCGCACCTCTCTTTGAAGATCTGAAAGGAAGAATGTTCTTCGTCTGAGACTGTAGATAAGATGCAGCAGCAGCTGCAATCTGATACGCATCCAATGCGCCTATCCCAGTTTTCTTCGGACCGTCGCATTTCTCAGCCTCCTCGGCCCTCTTCATTTCTTCACGAGCCTCGCTAACAGACTGTTCTACCTTAACATTAGAGGACTTCAGTTTCTTCTCCAAAGATGAAGTGATTAGACGCAATCGGTGTTTCCGAAGAATTTCAGGCTAGAAAACCAAGCACAGGTGTTAAAAGAATATTAAAACAACAAGCAAACAAATTGCAATCTCCAATAACACAAATATCCCCCTCATCAAAAACCAAGTATCCAAACAAAAAGAGCAAAATTTTCAAACAGTAGGAAGAACTCGTTCTGCTGATTTCAGGCTTAATTACAAATCACCAACAAAAACCATCAAGAACACTATTTTCCATTAAAAAAAACCTTCTCCCACAAGCAAAAGAAGCTCAAAATCCCCCTCCAATAATCCACCCTTCCATACATGAATATCCTACCAATTTAAACTCAAATGGGGAAAAAAAGAGAGCAGCTTTTTCACATGATCTGATACAAATCCTTAACACATACCTTGATTTGGGGAATGCAGTATGCCAAATTCCCAAGATATGAAAGCTGCGCATACAACCTCGCCTCCATCAGCGACACCTTCCTAAGCAACCTCTTGAAAGAATCCCTATCAACCTCCACCTCCTCCTCTTCCTCCTCCTCCACGCCACAACCCTCCCCTCCACAACACCCCACACACCGATCCCCACCATCAATTCTCTCATCAACATCCTCGTCACCATCACCATTCCCTTTCTCCCGTTGCCAAATCGCCCCGATCCTCAAAATCTTCATCACCCAATTCCCCTTCTTCCTCCCCTCCACCACCACCTCCTCCTCCCTCCCCTCCTCCTCCTCCACCACCGCGTCATTCCCATCATCCTCCCTCCTCGTCGGCCACAGCCTCATCAGCGGCCTAGGGAACATGTACGACCTCCACGAGACCGCCGTCCCACCCGGCCCCTCCACCGTCGCCCCGGCAGGGGGCCGGTTCGCCGCGGCGGTGACCTGGACGTGGTGGTGGTGGGACCGGGAGTCGAGAGCGACGGCCACGGGAGGGGTGGAGATCCCGAGGAGCGACCACGGCGGCGGGCGGAAGCAGAGGCCTTCCATTTCCAGGTGTCCCAACAAAAGAAACAAAGCGCTCTGTCGTGGTCCGGGCTTCCTCATGTCGTACTTATTTATAGTCATCCCAAAATCTCAAACTTGTACTTTGTGGACTGGGTTTGGTTTCAAGCTTGGATTACCCAACCGATCCGAAGGTATATATGTATATATAATAGTAATTATTTATATTTATAAATATATTATATATATATATATATATATATATAATTTTTAATTTATAAAAATATAAAATATTAATCACAATTTCTTTTTTCACTTCTCATGTTTAGTACTTGTATATATCTTATAGACAATATCAGTAGAGCTACATTTGTTTGTTAAGCAACTATACTTTTATTAACTATTTTTAGATCAATAAATCATGAATTATCCTCTAATTTTTGCAGTCTTCTGGTCTTTTCGTTAAGTTAGAAGCATTCTCTTGTACTATTGAAGAAAATTATTATTAGTTGGCTAAGCAACACTAATGTATCACATGTCAATTTTTTTGACTTTTAATAATGGATGAGTTTATTATCATTTTTTTTGTAATTAATAATAGATGAAAGTATATCATTTTTTTGTATAAAATTCAAGTGCTATAAAATCCGAGAATCGACCCGACCCAACCCGAAGTTTGTGGGTTGGGTTGGGTTGGGTTGGGTCCAGATTGGATATGGGTTCAAAAATATCCAACCTGAACAATATGGATTGGATTATGGGTTCACTCCTAACCCAATCCAACCCGACCCATGTACACCCCTACAGCTGGGATGGGGATGGGAATGGAATGAGTATTAATTGTTTTTTTCTTATTAATGACTATAAATTATTGTTCCGCTCTTCCTGGCCCGTCGTGCGCCCGTGCCATCTCCAACCCTCGATGCCTCACGTAGTCGCGCCCTCGCCCTCACCCTCAGCTCCCTCCGCCCGCTGCTTCCCCCTCTCCTTCCTCGTCCCTCAGTGCCTCGCGCAGTCGCGCCCTCACCCTCTACCTCCTCCATGCCATCTCCACTTAGATCTGCAGAGGTGATCGACAAGGGAGAAAGAGGGCCAGATCTACCTCTCCCAGATCCCCCTCTTCCTCCGTGCTACGTCTCCTCTCCGAGCAGCAAGGAACAGAATATGACTCCTTCCTCTCCCAGATCTACCTCATAGATCTGCCTCTCCCTCCTTCTCTCCTCAATCCGATCAGATTACACCTACTAGTAGATCTACGCCTAGCAGATCTACGCCTACTCGCTGGGACTTTCCTCTCCTCCGCCTCCTCTCCGTCAGAGCATAATCTTGCCGACGGGTTCGGCCCCTTGCCTACTTGCAGATGGGATTGGCCTCTCGTCGATGTTGGTCTTCTCTCGTCAGGTAAACTACTAGAAGGTATAAATCTCAGCTAAAACACTTTCTTGCCCTTTCCTTTGCATATTGATCTGGAATTTGTTGACATTTTATGGCATTTGTTGACATATATTGAGCTTTACGGTGAAATTTTCCTCTGATCAGTTATTCTAGGATTAGGGCATTTGTTTGCCTGAATCTGAACACTCTGATTGTGATATGGAGGATGAAATTATAGTTTCTTTTCTACTGAAAAATTTTCTTTGGTTCCTGATTATACTTGTGAGTCTTGGACTGTGATTTATCTCTGGCGGATGCTGTTTTTGTTCCGACGACTCCATCTCGGGTTCGTCGGTCCACCGAAGAAGAGACATTGTGGCCTTTCGATTCTCAGGGTCGACAGATCCAGTGATCCGGAGAGTTGGATATCTTCTTCCTCCAACGTAGTATATGAACCTCTCTCTTCCCTTAGGGTTTCTCCTTCGTCAATCACCTCTCGACTTTGGAAAAGATAACAATATGCGTGTAATAACTTTTTTGAAAAGTGATCGTGTTATGGAACATACTCTTCATGTCCTGCGACTGTCTCATCAGATCAATGAGGATGAAGTCATTTCTCTGGATTAATGTTTTATTAATCGAACTTTTTAATTTCTAATTTTTGATACAGTTTGAACACCTTGTGTGAGCTTAGGGTGTTATCAGTTGTTGTTGGCTATTCTTGTTTTCGTGGTGGGAATTTTTTTATCCACCTGAAATGTAATATGATCCTCAATTTACTGTATATGAACTTTTCATTAATATAAAGTTTACCGTTTACAAAAAACTATAAATTGATGTTTTTATTGCTAATGGCTGAAGTTTCTAGTATATTTATTATTATTTTCTTTGGAGTTGACGTATAAAAATCGGTTTTGTTTCACTAGAATCCAAAGATGTGTCCTTTTCATTAAAGTGCCACACGTCTCTGATATTATCGTAGAAGAGGGTATGTTTCTCACGTGGCTTAGGATATATTCATATTTATATAAAAACAAAAATAAAACGATCTTTCTCAAAAAACAGAAGGAAACGGAAATAACGGATTTGAACGACAGACGTGGACGCATGATCCATGAATATGCAGGCCACACGTATCAAAACTTTCATGTATTTGGATCTTTGGATTTTATTTTTTTTTACCCTTATTTGTTATTTTCTTGTGTGCCTTGTCATCTGAACCTACGAGACAATAGAGTGATCGGTCTACTTGATCGATGCAGTTTCCTCTTTGTTCTTGCTTGTGCTTGTGGGATTATTGGTGTGAATGGGTCGTCTTACATTGATAATTTATTTATCCTTTCTTCTTGAGTGTTCTGAAATTCTATGGCAAATCCGTTAATTTGCACCAAAAGCCGAGGATAATCATTTCTAGCAAATTTTTTTTGGAAACGGTTTTTAATATATATTGTAATTATAACAAACACTTGTTCATAAGGCTACCATTAAGTGAAATAGATTTCCATAATTTTTTCTCCTGTCGTTTATGAGATACGAATCTAGGAAAAAATAATACAATAATATGATTATAATATATATGATATCTGTGAAAGTCGAAATTCTGACCTCTCGTACAATCACAAAGAAACTTCACCACTAAATTAAGTGATTGTAGACCATTTCTAACAACTTGATGTTGATCTTTCTTGTATTAGTTGGTGAACTTCCAGTACTTATTTACATGAGTACAAGCCCACCTCATAACGTAGTTGCATGTTTGGGTTTAAAAATGTGATTTTATTTACCTAGTTACCACAGGCAAATAAAACCCTTGCGGACACACAAAAATTTAAGTAAAAGTAAAATTGTAAAAGTGAAGTCTTTAGAATTATGTAGGACGTGTTAAAACTAATTTCATAAATAAAAACAACTATACGACAAAGTATATTAGATACGCAAATTAAACTAAAGTATACCTGTTTTTTGAAAAGAAATAGTCACTACTCCATATTATTGTTATGGATGCAATCATGCAAAGGCAAAACAAATTAATAATGAAACCAACAATAATAATAGTAGTCAAATATAAAACAACTACAAGGACACACCTTAATATAGGATACGTTTGGTAGAACTTCAATTTTTCAATTTAAGTGTAGAAGCTAACTTCTGGTTAAAAACTAGTTTCTGGAAATATAAAAGAATTACTATTTCAAAAATTACATACTTCTAAGAAATTGATAGTATTTGGTAGAACTATTTAACCATTGTAGCTTTTAAAAAGAAACTATATGCTCAAAAACTATTTAAAAGCTCTACCAAACGAATCCATAATCAATAGAAGTTCATTTTCTTTTGAAAGAAATTGTTGATCTATCATTGGATAAATATATAGAATACATTGTGAATTTGGTATTTAGAAGCGACAATATATATCCTGAAGATTTTACTTTTACACTTTTGATACCAGGATACCTTTAAATCTTGAGAAGATATAATCTTCTCGTTGTCATATTATTGTCCATAAAACCTTTCTTAAAGTGCATTAAACTCAATGTAAGAGTAGAACCAAAATTCTAAAAAAATTAGAGAAAATGACTAGAAGAAGGAAATATATTTGACTCAAGTATTCAATATTTCTCCCAGGCAATTATATTTCTAACAATGCACACAAAGACTAGTACTTTTGTCTAATATTGTTGTGTTCTTACTTTTTAATTAGTAGGCTGCCTCTTTTAGGACTTGTTCTTCTAAAAAAAAAAAGGTCAAATACGAAATTCCTATAGTCATATGGTATTATCTTAAAAGAAACAAGTCTGGTATACATGCTATCCTGTACCAAATCTTAAACATTTAATCTCAACTAGATAGATAATACTATTTGAAGGAAAAATGATACCATAGATCTGTTATAAGTGTAATTTGATACAGAATTGTGTGTACAAATATCTACCACTCATTAAAAAAAAAAAATAGCCTAGAGTCACTGCAGCATATGCAACACGTGAATGCATGTGGTCTATTTGCTATTTTGCCAGTAATGATATTTTAGAATACCATTAAAGACCTTGTCACTTTTCTTCTTTGCTGGCCACAAATAGGATGGGTTCCATTCCCATGTGCTACTTATCCATTTTCAGGGTTCACATCATTCACTTTCCCTCTCCTTTCCACGTTTCTTGGTCCAAGACCAAGAGGGCCCGCTATTTGCTGTCTCGATTAAATGCCAAAGTTTTGGAGAATCCTTCTGGTTCATCAAGGCAACCGGCCATGTAAATGCAGCCCATCCTACCATGAGATGATGGGAGCAGCCACCACTTTGGGTCCTATAGACAACTGAACAAGTGATGAACAGGAGTCGACTGTATAATTTCCACTGGTTAACAAAATCCCTGACTGCAACACAACTAGTTCTAGTGTGTGCGTGTATTATAAGGATAGGAAGGCAACTGTACTGGGATCATACAAACTAGATGCATTGGCTTAACCCAAGTTTTGCACGTCACTCTCTTCTCATGCATGATTCCTGAGTGACCTACAAAAACCAATTTCGTACTTATATTATCTGGTACAGGCACACATCACGCGGTTCTGTTGCTTCATACTTTTAATTTCTCTAGGAAAATGTACCATACTGAAGGTGTCGTCTAGAGGTGGAAATTGGGCCGAGCGACGCAGCTTGGGCCCGACACGGTCCGGGCTCAAAAAAAATTTCCACGGGTCGAGCCAGGCTAGGCCTATCGTGGGCCGTGCCAGGTCCAAGGTCTAGGCCCACGAAGGTCCGTTTACTAGGTCTAATTTGGTCCGTGAAATCAGTTTGGACTGAGTCGGACCGGCCCGTCAGTAAAAATTTAAAAAAAATATGGAACGCACATACCTGACATACCAGTCTGACGCACCAGGATGGCGCACCATTCTGCAACGGCTATAAAGCCGTTGACAACGGCCAACAGCTAAATAATGTAATCGTTTTCAACGGCTATTTAGTTGTTGCATTAATTATTATTATTATTAATCTCAACAACTATCACTCCATTTATCCTATAAATACCCCCTACTCCATTCATTTTTCTTCACAATTCAATCTTCTCTTCTCTTCTCAACTACAAGTCTACAACTTTCTCCCAACTTTCAAGTGAGGATTTTCAAGTGAAGATTTCGCTGTTTGACTTTGGATTTCGCCCCGTCTTCTACTCTTCAGTCTCCACACAACACCAGCTAAGCCAGCAACATCAAAATTTCTCTACTTCTAATCCCTCCATTTTTGAGTTTTGGTTTTTGTGGGTTAAGAGTTGTATTATTTTATATTCATTTTTTATATTAAAATGGAAAATATTGGTAATGTTGGTGGTCATGACTATATCTCTAGTATGGAGTCAGATCAGCCTCTGTCTACCCGAACACATACTTCACAGTCCACAACCACTAAAAAACCTAGGAAACAAAGTTCTTGGGTTTGGAACCATGTTACATTAGACCTTGTAGATCAAATTAGGTGTTACTGTAATTATTGTAATACCACATACACATGTCCTAGGGGAGGGGGTGTAGGTCATATATCTAGACATTTACAAAAATATATATCCAAACATAATAAAGATGACAATATAGATTTAAAACAATCGAAATTACAAGTAGGATCTAGTGGTATAATTAATTGGAAATATAATACAGAAGAAGTTAAGGAACACTACAAGAAAAATTAGAATTTGCAAGGACAATGAGCGAGGACTTAGCGAGGAAGTGTCCTCGCAAAAATATAACGAGGACATATAGCGAAGATTTTGCGAGGAAATTACCTTGCAATAATATAACGAGTTTTTTGCGAGGATTTTTTCTCGCAATGTCCTCGCTTTTCATTTAGCGAGTACATAGTGAGGAAATGTCCTCGTTAAAGTCC
>JAMKQA010249240.1:0-17957 GCA_024699735.1 Posidonia australis | reverse complement strand
TCCTCGTGCGTAATAGGAATCCTTACCCATCCTCTGGTTAACAGACATCCAGCCTTCCCATTTGCATCCCATGCATTCATCCTTTTGTGGTTTTCCTCGTCTTTCCCTTAAAAGATTAGGTGGCGACTCCCTTTTCTTTTCTTTTATCCTTACGCCTTATCCATCATTGGCATGGCTGTGATCTCCTCCCCTACCCCTCCTCTCCGGGTCGGGCACGGTCGGGCAAGCACGGTCACAAGTATTAACACATAGGAGGTAGAGACCGCGCCCGCTGCACAGACACCTCATTCATTTGCATCCACATCTAGCAACATAGTCAACCAGCCTTTGCCTGAGCATGCACCAGGAACTTCAAGAGTTCATTTCCTTTCTTCTGATGAGGTTGTGCCTTCTGATCATTCTCTCCTCATCCGTGATGTCTAGGATCCATTCTCTTATAGTCAATCCTTCATTGAAGCTTCTAATTCTGCAGTCAATATGATTCAACTGACTGCCTGACAGAGGCACATGGTTGGCAGACCTACCATGCAATCCACCCCACCAATAATTAGTCTTTTAGCCAAACCAAGGCATGACCAGACCCACCAAGCGCCAATACCTACTCTGCCAGTTTCAATCCCAGTGGAATTAAGGGCCCATGCTCTTGTGGTCATCAACTTGACACAGGATACTCACCGCATGCCTTATAGCTATACCACAGAAATGTGTGCTGAGGTAACGCGATCGGGAAGGGTATACAAGGCCCTAGTTTTGACAAACAAAACCAGCCAGCCCATGACTTCATCCTCCCAAGCAAAAAACCATATTCCTAGTCCAATCCCTGAAGAGACAGTCACAAGAGCTAACCCCACCACTGCCAAGACTAACCCGCTTGTAGCTGACATCACTGCCCAGTTAAAGAAAGTCAAAGTAGACATCTCCAACTGGGACCTAATCCATACTTCGGCTGAACACCGAGAGGCATTTCTCCAAGTTTTTCAGGTCGCTCATGTTTCCTCAACCATACACTCATCAGCCTTGGAGAACATGGTAGGGATGATAGCCATGCCATAGGTCATTTCATTTTCAAGCTCAGAGCTTCCTCCAGCAGGGACTAATCATAATCAACCCTTGTTCATCACGGTGCAATACCAAAATTTCTGCATTCCTCTTACTTTGGTAGATAATGGCGTCAGTTTAAATGTCTGCCCCTTGCGAACCACAAGCCAGGTTGGCTTTAAATCTTGGGACATTACTCCAACTGTGAAGGAGATGACGGCATTCGATAACACGCATCATGATGCCCTAGGGAATTTGATCATTCCATTAATCATTGGTCCTGCTCGTTTTGAGGTCGAGTTCTATGTTGTCGACCTTGAGCCGTTTTTCAATCTTCTGCTTGGGCAACCTTGGATCCACAAGCATCAGGTTATCCCCTCAAGCCTTCACTGAATGATTAAGTTCCGCTGGAACAACAACATCGTCATTGTGATGGCGGAAAACCTTGAAAAGGAGAGGGTTGTGGCGGTCTCTTCAGTGTTACTCCATACTACTCATTTTGACTTCAAGCCTTCTGATGTGCTCTACCGTGTCGACCATTTTGGATCGGCCAATTTTATTCTGATTCTCGAGCGTTCCAGTCATTTGGCCGCTTTTGGCAATCCTTTTTGGATGGTCGAGAATTTATGTCAATGATGGGGGTATGAGAAGGGTGCACCTCTCAGGCGGAATGGCCAAGGAATCGTCGAACCAATTGCCGCAGAAAGAAGACAAGTGTTTGAAGGACTGGGATACAAGTGGAAACCACAAGACGGACACACAAAGCGTAGTAAGTTCCAAAAGCTCGTTATTCCACGAGATTTAACTAACTTTGTAAGTGCAGGATTACTGGATCTTAATCCAAGTTTTATGCTTGCAAAGCTTGAGTAGGATAAACCAGTCAATGGGCCAGAATGGATATGCGTGGAAGATTATTACTCAGAGGAGGAAATTACGGACTCCCGAGTAGATTCGACAACGTTCATGCCATTAGGGATAGCTATGTTGGCATTGCAACCTCCGAAGTCAGTTGAGGGTCATTCTACAAATCCAGCTGCAACTTGGGATTCAGCGGGGGTAGATTCAACAGTAGTAGCATCAGAATAGCAGTCAGTCCTGAAGGGGTTGCAGTCAGGACAGCCAGATTCATCGCCTGAGTTGTTAGAAACTACCAGTGCCTATTATGTGGATTTCACTTCTGATGAAGAGGAGGGAGATGCTATGGTAGCATAGGTTGATAGCATGCTCAGCGATTTGGAGATTCTGTTTCAAGAGCAGTTGGCAGTATTGGCTGAGGATGTGCAAAGTGAGCTTAGGCGCAAGAAAGGAAAGGCAATAATGACAGAATACACTGCGGAGCAGACAGTTGCACAGGTGGTGGGTCTGCTATCTTGACCCTGAAGGAGAATAGATCCCTAAACGCTAGACCAGAGGAGTTTATCTCCTATCAGCCGGGTGGTGGGTCTAGGTGGTATTATCAGTTCTAGCCCCACTTAAGTAGTGGGATCCAAAAAAAAAAGGATCCTGAGTTAGGCTTAGGAGGGAGCTCGGGCGTCAACACTCACACAGAGGACAGCTGCCCACCTGTTGCACATGCTGCAGAAGGACATCATGAAAACAAGAACTTTTGTCTACATAAGAAGGTTCTGAAAGAAGTAGAACAACCGTATACACCTACAAGTTCGGAGATAGTAGAATCTGAGATCCTTAGAGGTGCATACAAGAAAACCAGGGTTACAGTTACCATTCTAAAGCATTGACAAGGGCAGAATGTTGAGAAAGTGTACAACTTTGAGGACACAGATCCATCATTCCAGCAAGAAGTCCTTCCTAAGCTTATTGCATACGGAGAAGAAGATGATGTAGAAATAGAAAAGGAAAGTCACGATGCACCAAAGTTCCAGCCTTACAATGATGATCCCGAAGGCCCGAACCTGCATGTAGAAGATGAAACTGAGACTATAAATATTGGCACTAATGAAGATGTCAAGGAAGTGCGGATAAGCACCAGACTCATAGCACAGGCCAGAGCAGAACTTGTTGAGCTTCTTTGAGAATATGCAGATATATTCGCTTGGAGTTACGATGACATGGTTGGGCTAGACGTCGAGGTAGTGGTACATACATTACCGCTTAAACTTGACGTCAAGCCAGTCAAACAGAAATTACGTAGATGGCGACCACAGTGGTTGTTAAAATTGAAAGAGGAGATAATGAAACAACACAAAGTTAATTTTCTGAATGTCGTTCTTTACCTAGAATGGTTAGCGAATGTGGTTCCAGTACCTAAGAAAGATGGTCGGGTCCGAATGTGTATTGATTATAGGGACCTAAAGAAAGCAAGCCCAAAGGATGATTTCCCACTCCCACACATTGATGTGTTGGTAGACAATACTGTAGGACATAAGATGTCATTCATGGATGGATTCTCAAGATACAATCAAATCCGAATGATAGAGGAGGATATGGAGAAAATGTGCTTTATTACCCCATGGGGAGTGTTCTACTACAGAGTTATGCCATTTGGGCTCAAGAATGCCAGGGCCACATATCAGAGGGCAATGACAGCTTTATTCCATGATCTCATGCACCAAGACATCGAGATTTACGTGGTTGATATGATCGCTATGTCAAAAAAGCCTAAAGAACACATTGCTTGTTTGAGGAAGCTCTTTAATCGCTTGCGGAAGTATAAGCTGCGGTTGAACCCCAACAAGTGTGTATTTGGTGTGTCATCAGGCAAGCTACTGGGATACATCATTAGCCAAAAGGGAATCGAGGTAGATTCGAGCAAGGCTAAAGCCATCATTGAGATGCCTCCTCCTACAACTAAAAAAGAAGTCCGACGGTCGCTAGGGCAGTTGCAGTATTTCAGTCGATTCATTGCCCAGTTAACACCAATTTGTGAGCCGATCTTCAAGCTCCTGAGGAAGAATGCACAGATCCACTGGAGTGAGGAGTGCCAGGAAGCATTTGAAAAAATCAAGAAACTCTTGGTAAGACAACCAGTCACGGTTTCCTCGATACCAAGGCGTCCTCAGTTGCTCTACTTGTTAGTAACATAGCATTCAATGGGCGCAGTCTTGGGTCAGCATGATGAAACAGGTCGTTGAAAGAGGGCCATTTATTATCTGAGAAAAAAGTTCAATGATTGAGAAGTTAAGTATACCACAATCGAGAAAGTTTTCTTGTCTCTTGTCTGGGCCACACAACACTTAAGGCACTATATGATGGCAAATCCAGTTCTATTACTGTGCCGACATGATCCCATGAAATTACCTGTTTCAAAAGCTAGCACTGGTGGGTAGATGTGTCAAGTGGCAAGTGCTCTTATCTTAGTTTGATAACACTTTTGTCACTCAGAAGTCGATGAAGGGACAGACCGTGGCAGATCACTTAGTAGACTTACCCTTGCCAGAGTACCAACCCCTGTAGACTCAATTCCCTAATGAGGACATATTGTTCGCCATGGAGGTGGAAGAGATAGTAGTCCCTCGAGATAAAGATCAGTGGCAGGTCTACTTTGATGGCGCAGTTAATAGGAAAGGCATGGGCATCGGTGCAGTGTTGGAAACTCCGCAAGGCCAGGTGATCCTGTTTGCTTGAACGTTAACCTTTGTGTGCACCAATAATGTGGCAAAGTACGAGGCATGTATTCTGGGCTTGCGGGCTGCATTAGAACATGGTGCACGAAAATTACATGTGCATGGTAATGCCATGTTAGTTATCTCTCAAGTTAATGACAACTGGAGAACCAAAGACCTGAAATTGGTTCCATACCACAACCATCTCTTAAAGCTGATGGCCAGGTTTGAGGAGATACGCTTTTCCTTTATGAACAGGGCCAAGAATGCTTACACAGATGCACTGGCCACTCTTGAATCCTGGTTGTCCATACCAAAGGATGACACAGTGAAAGTGTCGATAACCTACACAGACCAACCAACACACTGCATGAACATAGAAGAAGTAGATTTCACAGTAGAGCCCCTTTGGTGTCATGACATCAGAGCTTACCTGGAAACTGGGAGTCACCATCCAGATGCATCGGCAGTGGATAGAAATACCATGATCCAACTGGCCTTAAAATATGTGATTGGAGCAGGTCACTTGTACAGGAGGTCTTACAATCAGATGCTTCTACGATGTCCTGATAAAAAGGAGGCTGATACCGTAATGTTGCAAGTGCATGCCAGGACATGTAGGCCTCACATGAATGGAGTATTATTGGCCAAGAAAATAATGCTACAAGGTTATTTTTGGTCAACCATGGAGACAAACTACTGTCAGTTTGTTCGAAGATGTCATAATTGTCAAGTCCATGGCAACTTTATTCATGCACCACCACAGTAGCTCCACAACATGTCATCGCCCTGGCCTTTCTCAACATGGAGAATAAACGTCATCGAAGCTATCCACCTGGCAGCTTCCAATGGACATCAGTACATCTTAGTAGCAATTGATTATTTTACAAAATGGCTGGAGGCAACTTCTTACAAGACAGTGACCGCCTCTATGATTGAAAAGTTCATCAGGAACAACATCATTACTAGGTACAGGGTCCCACATTCCATCATTTCTGATAATAGGACAAATTTCACAACCAAAAAGGTTGAGGATTTCTTACAGGAGTTCCATATCAGGCATCACAAGTCCTCCTCGTACTGTCCTCAGATGAACGATGCTGTGGAATCCGCCAATAAGAATCTAACTAAGATTCTTAAAAAGATGGCGGAAACACATAAGGACTGGCATGACAAGCTCCCATACACTCTGTGGGCTTGTAGAACATCAGACCAAACTTCAACAGGAGCGACTCCATATTGTCTGGTATATGGCATGGAAGCAATCCTACCAATAGAGGTGGAGATACCGTCGCTCAGAGTCCTGAAAGAAGCAAAGTTGTAAGAGGCGGAGTGGATTGAGGACCGCCTTGTTCAACTGAACTTGATAGATGAGCATTGATTGCAAGCTATGCATCATGCACAATGCTATCAGAAGCGCATGGCCAAAGCTTATTAGAAAAAGGTCCGACCAAGAAGCTTTTTGCCAGGGGACCTGGTCTTGAGAGCAATACATCTCCCTGATAGTCGTGGCAAGTTCAGGCCCAACTGGCGTGGACCATTCGTGGTTAAGCAAGTCTACTCCAGAAGAGCTGTCATCCTTGAGGACATGGACTACATTGAACAGTTAGAGTTAGTTAATTCATGCCACTTGAAAAAGTACTATCAGTGATCATAAACAATGTGTCCTCATTCTACGACACTGACACTTTCCACTAAGCATGCATAAATTCATGTTCTTTCTACATCCATGTAGCCTTGCATCACAGCACATACTAACCCCCATTCAGTATATGCATATATAGGTCGATGTTTGTTTTCATCATCACATGCATGCATCTTAGCCCAGTGATAAGTGGAATAAGCCTGCCAATGTAGGGAATGCATAGCACGTCCTCAAGTAGATACTATTCAGGAACCTTGGGAGTGAGGGAGCCACCTTTCATTGTGAATTGGGTGAAGTATCCAAGCCACTCAAAGACCCTACACCTCCTAGAGGGAGATAAAATGTTAGGGGTAAGAATGAGAGTGTGAGAAATAAAACAGAAATATATATCTGTGAAAGGGCATAAAAGAATAAGAAGACAGAAGTCGTAGATAGAAGTCAGCCCTAAAGAGAGAGGCATGATGGGTAGCACTGTCCCTCCAATTTATCTTGGAGAGGAGTTGTAGTGAATACATGGAAGACATGTTCCAAAAGGGCCTAGCCAACCCTTTAAACAGCAGCAGCTCCCCACCATAGACCAGGTACCTATTACCTCCAAGCTAGGGATAGGGTGAACCCATAGGCCTATGAGGGAGAAAGAATAAAGAATGAATAAAATAAAAAAATAGGGGTATGGTCTAGTGGGGTTTGGAATGAAGTCTAGGACACAATGTCACATTTCCAGAGAGCCACCCTAAAAACTAGGGGCTTGGATATAGTCTCGTGAGGTCTGGAGTTACCATTGCCTTGTATACTTGGCAATAAGCATCCCAATGCTGAGGGCGCCAATAAGATCCCATAAATCATTCAGCATGCATGCATTTCTTTCCACAAACATCATTTTAAAATCATCGCAGAGTATTATCTGGTTCTCTTAGCTAGAGTATGATAACAACTGACAGTCTAAGAGAATCAAGAGGACATCGCCTAGACTAGGGGCATGTATGCTACTCTTATTGGTTAAGCCCATTTATGTCAAACCAGGGGCATGACAGTTACCCTATGGTTAGAAACGCTGAGCCAGTACTCGACTAGGGGCATGTATGCTGCTCTATTTGGTTAAGAGTCATCCATGTCAAACCAGGGGCATGTCAACTGTTCTATTGTTAGACGCGTCGAGCCAATGCTCAACTAGGGGCATGTCAGCTGATCAGCAGGTCGAAGATCCCGGTAATCGACCTAGAGGCATAGTCATCAAACAATCCCGATTCCCCAGGTTTGATGGTCAAATCTCATTACTTGGGTAACTGGTCAAAAGTGGTTGGTAACTAAGGCCTTCCCTCAAGGTTGTGCACAAGATTTAGTCTATTCAGCAACTCTTTGTTTAGTTAGTTATAGTTTTCTGCTTTGGGCCAGTTTCTCTGATCCTTTCAGTACCATTGTGCTACATCTTTTATCTCTCTGCTTTGGATTTGCTAAGTGCTATTGAACAAAGCAAAGTTGAAATCTGTTTCTAAAACAATGTTTTGAGCATGTCCTACAGGAGATCGTTTTCCGTTTCTAAGGAATCTCAAGCCAAGGAAAGCTGAAACACCTTACAAGATCATGGGTTTCCCTACAATGGTTGTGCCCACACACTGCTCAGATATTCTCCAAGCATGGATCAGGCAGTTGACAGAAAGCAATCGTGACAAACTACGGATTTGGGGGATCTCTTCAAAGCTTCTGGATATCGCAAAGGTGGAGGTTTCTCGATATTTCCTATGTGCAGCTACCCGATTCTGGAAGCCGACTCATCCTGTATTCCGCTTTGGGAGAATTGAATTGACCCCAACCTTGGAAGAAGTCCACAGAATATGTTGTCTACAGAGGTTCCTGGGACCCATCGTGTTTATGCGGTGTGACGGGTATTCCTCAGTCTTGAGTGAACTAACTAGCCTATCAACCAGTGATTGTGGTCATCAGCTCATCTGTTCAGACAGACAATCTCCCATGCTGTAGTTACCTTACTTTGACAAAGTAGCCGAAATGCGAGCCTCCCTGGGTGATGAGCTATGGTTGAAAGACTTTGTTGTCTGCTTCCTATGGGAATTGATTTTCAGCCATGGTTGGGTGGTTGTAAACATTGAAGTGGTCGAGATTGCTTTGGCAATTGTCACTCGTTAGATAGATTTAGCCCCTGTCATCTTGGCAGAAACTTACCGGGCTTTAGACAGATCGTTGCGGCACTGTCAGCACTTTTATGGTTGTAGAGCTTTTGTGTAGGTATGGTTGGCTGCACATCAGGGTGTAGAAGTCTTATGCCCGCAACGATCAACGTTCGAATCCTACTATCAAAGCGGCCATGCACGCACGCTCACCTCAGTTCGGAAGGAATACGAGCGTTTAGAAAGCTTGACAGAACAGAAAATCATCTAGCACATTATTCCTTCGGCTACTCATAACTTTAAGGCCTTCTTCAACACAAATGACATGTAGCTTATCGTCCTGCTGGGGTTGACTGGTGGAGTTGAATATCACCCAGTTCGTGTGATGCGACAGTTCGGTTATCAGCAGGACTCCTTTGTTTAGGGGCAAATGCCAGCACGATTCGAAGAATACCCCTTGAGCTCTTACACTATGACTAAAGACCTATCTCGCCTACTCAGTGGCTCCATATGATAGAGGGATCATACAGTCATAGAGGGGAAGAGTTGCACAGTATATTATGAAGCAGAAGTCGAAGAGGCCTGGCAAATCAGCAGCGTTGCCCCGAGCCGTACACTCATTTACCAAAGCCTCGGGTTCCAAGAGATCTAGGGATGACATAGATTCTTAGCATTCATGTCATGTTACTAGTTCCTTGCAAGTTCAAATGCATGTAATCACTTCATTGACTTTGGTAATAAAATTCATCAAAACATTTCTAGCTAGCTTGTTTGATTGCTTCTGATTGATGCGGAATAGAAAGCGCCATCACGACAGCATATCCTTGATTGGTTCAGGATTCTACTTTCTTTTGCCTATCGGCATGGCACTGGGGACCACCCAGATAATAGTGCAGAATCTCATTTTATTGCCCTAGCCTGGACGAATGAAGTCTTCAAAATTTCTATGCCAGGTAAGGCAGAATTACCCTTCTCGCCTTAGAATTCCTATCCGGACGGACGGATTCAAGGCTTCCCATTTTCCTCAATCTAAACTACCGGTCGGAGTCTAGATGTTCCCATCCCCGGTTCGATCCGTTCGGACGAACCATGGAGCCACTTCTCGCCTTCGAATTCCTATACGGAAGGATGGATTCAAGGCCACCCTTTTCCATCATTCTAGACTACCGGTTGGAGTCTCGACATTCCCATCCCGGGTTTGATCTATTCAGACGAACCTCAGTGACACCCTTCTCGCCTTCGAATTCCTATCCAGACGAACGGATTCAAAGCATCCCTTTTACATCTATCTAGACTACCGATCGAAGTCTAGATGTTCCCATCTCTCGTTCAATCCGTTTGGACGAACCCTAGTGCCACATATCGCCTTCGAATTCCTATCCGAATGGACGAATTCAAAGCCTTACCTTTTTCATCTTTCGACACTACCGGTCAGAGTCTAGATGTTCCCATCCCAGGTTCAATCCGTTCAGACAAACCACGATGACACCCTTCTCGCCTTTGAATTCCAATCCAGATGGACGGATTCAAGGCCTCCCGTTTTCATCGTTCTAGACTACCGGTCGGAGTCTAGATGTTCCCATCCCTAGTTTGATCCGTTCAGACGAACCTCGATGCCACCCGTCTCACCTTTGAATTCCTATCCAGATGGACGGATTCAAGGCCTCTCATTTTCATCTTTCTAGACTACCGATCAGAGTCCTGATGTTCCTATCCCTGGTTCGATCCATTCGAACGATCCTCGATGCACCTCTCGCCATCGAATTCCTATTTGGACGGACGGTTTCAAGGCCTCCCTTTTCATCTTTCTAGAATGCCGATTGGAATCTAGATGTTCCCATCCCTGGTTCGATCCGTTCGGATGAACCTTAGTCCCATTCTCGCCTTCGAATTCCAATCCGAATGGACGGATTCAAGGCCTCCCGTTTTCATCTTTCTAGACTATCGGTTGGATTATAGATGTTCCCCTCCCTGGTTCGGTCTGTTCGGACGAACCTCAGTGCCACATCTCGCCATCAAATTCCAATCCGGACGGACGGATTCAAGGCCTTCCCTTTTTCATCTCTCTAAACAACCAGTTGGAGTCTAGATGTTCCCATCCCTGGTTCGATCCATTCGGACGAACCTCGGTGCCACCCTTCTTGCCTTTGAATTCCAATCCAGGTGGACGGATTCAAGGTCTCCCTTTTTCATCTTTCTAGATTGCCGGTCGGAGTCTAGATGTTCCCATCCCTGGTTCGATCTGTTCAGACGAATCTCGGTGCCACTTGTCACTTTAAAATTCCTATCAAGACTGTCTTATTCAAGGCCTTCCCTTTTTCATCTTTCTAGAAAACCAGTTGGAGTCTAGATGTTCCCATTCTTTGTTCGATACGTTCGAACAAACCTCGGTGCCACTTCTTGCTTTCGAATTCCTATCCGGACGGATGGATTCAAGGCCTCTAATTTTCATCTTTCTAGACTACCAGTCGGAGTCTAGATGTTCCCATCCCACCTTCGATCCGTTCGAATGAACCTCGGTGCACCTCTCGCCTTCGAATTCCTATCTAGACAGACGGTATCATGGACTCCCTGTTTCATCATTCTAGACAGCCGGTTGGAGTCTAGATGTTCCCATCCCAGGTTTGATCCATTCGGACGAACCTCAGTGCCACTTTTCACCTTCGAATTCCTATCCAGATAGACGGATTCAAAGCCTTCCCCTTTTCATCATTCTAAACTACCGATCGGAGTCAAGATGTTCCCATCCCTGGTTTGATCCATTCGAACGAACCTCATTGCCACCATTCTCGCCTTTGAATTCCTATCCAGACAGACAGATTCAAGGCTTCCCAATTTCTTCTTTCTAGACTACCGGTCAGAGTCTAGTTGTTCCCATCCCCGATTCGATCCGTTCGGACAAACCACGGTGCCACATCTCCCCTTCCAATTCCTATCTGGTTGGATGGATTCATGGCCTCCCTTTTTCATCTTTCAAGACTACCGGTCAGAATCTAGATGTTACCATCCCTGGTTCCATCTATTCGAACGAACCACAGTGCCACCCTTCTCGTCATCGAATTCCTATCCGGACAGACGGATTCAAGGCCTCCCTTTTTCATCTTTCTTGACTACCAATCGGAGACTAGATGTTCCCATCCCTGGTTTGATCCGTTTGGATGAACCTCGGTGCAACTTCTCACCTTCGAAGTCCTATCCGGACGGACAGATTCAAGGCCTCCCTTTTTAATCTTTCTTGACTACCAATCGGATTCTTCATGTTCCCATTTCTGGCTCGATCCATTTGGACAAACCACGGTGCCACCCTTCTCGCCCTCGAATTCCTATCCAGACGGACGGATTCAAGGCCTCCCTTTTTCATCTTTCTTGACTACCGATCGATTCTAGATGTTCCCATCCCTGGTTCGATCCGTTCGGACGAAACTCAGTGCCATTTCTCGCCTTCGAATTCCTATCCAGACGGATGGATTCAAGGCTTCCCTTTTTCGTCTTTCTAGACTACCGATCGGTTTCAAGATGTTCCCATCCCCGGTTCGATCTGTTAGGACGAAGCTTGAAGCCACTACTTGCCTCTGAATTCCAATACTGACTAACAGATTCACAGCCTCCCTTTTTCGTTTTTCTAGACTACCTATCGGAGTCAAGATGTTCCCATCCCTAGTTCCATCCATTCGCATAAACCTAAGTGCCATCCTTCTTGCCTTCGAATTCCTATCCTGACGGACGGATTCTAGGCCTCCCTTTTTCATCATTCTGGACTACTGGTCAGAGTCTAGATGTTCCCATCTCTGGTTCAATCCATTCAGACAAACCTCGGTGCCACTTCTCGCCTTCGAATTCCTATCCGAACGGACGCATTCAAGGCCTACCCTTTTTCATCTTTCTAGACTGTCGATCGGAGTCTAGATGTTCCCATCCCTGGTTCGATACGTTCGGATGATCCTAGGTGCCACTTCTTGCCTTCGAATTCCTATCCAGACAGACGGATTCAAGGCCTCCCCTTTTCATCTTTCTAGACTATCGGTCGGAGTCTAGATGTTCCCATCCATGATTCGATCCATTCGGGCGAACCTCGGTGCCACTTTTCACCATCGAATACCTATCTAGATGGATAGATTCAAGTCCTTCTCTTTTTCATCTTTCTAGACTGCTGGTCAGAGTCTAGATGTTCCCATCCCTGGTTTGATCCGTTTGGACGAACCCTTGTGCCACTTCTCACCTTCGAATTCCTATCCAAACGGATGGATTCATGGCCTTCCCCTTTTCATCTTTCTAAACTACCGATCGGAGTCTAGATGTTCTCATCCTCAGTTCGATCCATTCGGATGAACCTCATTGCCACCTTTCTCACCTTCGAATACTTATCCGGACAGATGGATCCAAGGCTTCCCTTTTTCTTCTTTCTAGACTACCAGTTGAAGTCTAGTAATTCCCATCCCCAGTTCGATTCGTTCGGATGTACCTCAGTGCCACCTCTCGCCATCGAATTCCTATCCGAATGGATGGATTCATGGCCTCCCTTTTTCATCTTTCTAGACTACCGGTCGGAGTCTAGATGTTCCCATCCCTAGTTCGATCCGTTCGGACGAACCTCGGTGCCACATCTCGCCATCGAATTCCAATCCAGACGGATGGATTCAAGGCCTTCCCTTTTTCATCTCTCTAAACAACCGGTTGGAATCTAGATGTTCCCATCCCTGGTTCGATCCATTCAGATGATCCTCGGTGCCACCCTTCTCACCTTTGAATTCCAATCCGGACGGATGGATTCAAGGTCTCCCTTTTTCATCTTTCTAGATTTCCGGTCGGAGTCTAAATGTTCCCATCCCTGGTTCGATCCGTTCGAATGAACCTCGGTGCCACTTCTTGCCTTTGAATTCCTATCCGGACAGACAGATTCATGGCCTTCCCATATTCATCTCTCTAAACAACTGGTCGGAGTCAAGACGTTCCCATCCCTGGTTCGATCTGTTTGGACGAACCTCGGTGTCACTTTTCGCTTTCGAATTCCTATCCAGACGAACATATTGAAGGCTTCTCTTTTTCTTCTTTCTAGACTATCGGTCAGAGTCTAGATGTTCCCATCCCAGGTTCGATCCGTTCCAACAAACCTCGGTGCCACTTTTCTCCTTCGAATTCCTATCTGGATGGATGGATTCAAGGCCTCCCTTTTTCAAGTTTCTAGACTACTGGTCGGAGTATTGATGTTCCCATCCCAGGTTTGATCCGTTTGAACGAACCTTGGTGCCACATCTCGCCTTCGAATTCCAATCTAGATGGATGGATTCAAGGCCTTCCCTTTTTCATCTTTCTAGACTACTAGTCGAAGTGTAGATGTTCCCATCCCTGGTTCGATCTGTCCGGACGAACCTCGTTGCTACTTCTTGCTTTGGAATTCCTATGCAGACGGTCGGATTCAAGGCCTACCTTTTACATCATTCTAGACTACTGGTCGGAGTGTAGATGTTCCCATCCATGGTTCGATCCGTTCGAACAAACCTCGGTGCCACTTCTCACCATCGAATTCCTATCCGGACTGACTGATTCAAGGCCTTCCCTTTTCATCTTTCTAGACTACCGATCAGAGTGAGGATGCTCCCATCCCTGGTTCGATCCATTCGGACGAACCTTAGTGCCACGTCTCGCCTTTGAATTCCTAACAGGACTGATGGATTCAAGGCCTCCTTTTTTCCTCTTTCTAGACTACCGATCAGAGTTAAGATTTTCCCATCCCAGGTTCGATCCGTTCCGACGAACCTTGGCGCCACCCTTCTCACCTTTGAATTCCTATCCGGACGGATGGATTCAAGGCCTCTCATTTTCTTCTTTCTTGACAACCGGTCAGAGTCTAGATGTTCCCATCCCAGATTTGAACAGTTCGGGTGAAACTCGGTGGACCTCTCGCCTTCGAATTCCTATCCAAACAGACGGTTTCAAGGCCTCCCTTTTTCATCTTTCTAGAATGCCGGTTGGAGTCTAGATGCTCCCATCCCTGGTTCGATCCGTTCTGACGAACCTCGGTGCCACTTCTCACTTTCGAAGTCCTATCCGGATGGATGGATTCAAGGCCTCACTTTTTCATCTTTCTTGACTACCAATCGGAGTTTAGATGTTCCCATCCTTGGTTCGATCCATTTCGACGAACCTCAGTGCCACCCTACTCGCCTTGAATTCCTCTCCGAACAGACTGATTCAAGGCCTCCTTTTTTCTTCTTTCTTGACTATTGGTCGGAGTCTAGATGCTCCCATCCCTAGTTCGATCCGTTCGGACGAACCTCGGTGCCATTTCTCGCCTTCGAATTCCAATCCAGACGGATGGATTCAAGGCTTCCCATTTTCTGCTTTCTAGACTACCGGTCGGAATCAAGATGTTCCCATCCTTTATTTGATATGTTAGGACGAACCACTGTGCCACTTCTCGCCTTTGAATTCCTATACGGACAGACGGATTAACGGCCTCCCTTTCTCGTCTTTCTTGACTACATGTCGAAGTCTAGATGTTCCCATCCTTGGTTCCATCTGTTCGAACAAACTTCGGTGCCACTTATTGCCTTTGAATTCCTATCCGAACGGACGTATTCAAGGCCTCCTTTTTTCATCTTTCTAGAATACCGATCGGAGTCATGATGTTCGCATCCCTGGTTCGATCCGTTCAGATGAACCTCGGTGCCACTTCTCACCTTCGAAGTCCTATCCGGATGGACGGATTCAAGGCCTCACTTTTTCATCTTTCTTGACTACCAGTCGGAGTCTAGATGTTCCCATCCCTGGTTTGATCCATTTGGATGAACCTCAGTGCCACCCTTCTCACCTTTGAATTCCAATCTGGACGGACAAATTTGAGGCCTCTCATTTTCATCTTTCTAGACTACTGGTCGGAGTCTAGATGTTCCCATCCATGATCTATCTATTCGAACGAACCTCGGTGCCACTTTTCGCTTTCGAATTCCTATCCGGACGAACAGATTCAAGGCTTCTCTTGTTCTTCTTTCTAGACTATCAGTCGGAGTCTAGATGTTCCCATCCCAGGTTCGATCTGTTTGGACAAACCTTGGAGCCACTTCTCACCTTCGAATTCCTATCCAGATGGATGGATTCATGGCCTCCCTTTTTCATCTTTCAAGACTACCGGTCGGAGCCTAGATGTTCCCATCCCTGGTTCCATTCGTTCAGACGAACCTTGATGCCACCCATCTCATCTTCGAATTCCTATCCGAACGAACGGATTCAAGGCCTTTCTTTTTCATCTTTCTAGACTACCAGTCAAAGTCTAGATGTTCCCATCCCTGGTTCGATCTGTTCGGACAAACCTGGGTGCCACCCTTCTAGCCTATGAATTCCTATCCGGACGGACGGATTCAAAGCCACCTTTTTTCATCTTTCTTGTCTATCGGTCGGAGTCAAGATGTTCCCATCCCGTCTTCGATCTGTTCGGACGAACCTTGGTGCCACCCTTCTCACCTCTAATTCCTATCTAGACGAACGGATTCAAGGCCTCTCATTTTCATCTTTCCAGACAACCGGTCGAAGTCTTGATGTTCCAATCCCTGGTTTGATCCATTCAGACGAACCTCGGTGCACCTCTCGCCTTCGAATTCCTATCTGGACGGACGGTTTCAAGGCCTCCCATCCCTGGTTCTATCCGTTTGGACGAACCTCGGTGCCACTTCTCGCCTTCAAATTACTATCCGGAAGGACTGATTCAAGTCCTCCCTTTTTCATCTTTCTAGACTACCGGTCAGAGTCTAGATGTTCCCATCCCTGGTTCGATCAATTCGGACGAGCCTCGGTGCCACCCTTCTCACCTTCAAATTCCTATCCGGACGGACGGATTCAAGCCTCCTATTTTCGTCTTTCAAGACTACCAGTCGGCGTCAAGATGTTCCGATCCCTAGTTCGATCCGTTCGGATGAACCTCAGTGCCTCCCTTCTCACCATTGAATTCCTATCCGTCCAGACGGATTAATGGCCTCTCATTTTCATCTTTCTAGACTATCGATTGGAGTCTTGATGTTCCAATCCCTGGTTCGATCTGTTCGGACGAACCTCGGTGCACCTCTCACCTTCGAATTCCTATCTGGACAGACGGATTCAAGGCCTCCATTTTTCATCTTTCTAGACTGTCGGTTGGTGTCTTGATGTTCACATCTCGGGTTCGATTTGTTCGGACGAACCTTGGTGCCACTTCTCACCTTCGAATTCCAATCCAGACGAATGGATTCAAGGCCTCCCTTTTTCAGCTTTCCAGACTACTGGTCGGAGTCTAGATGTTCCAATCCTTGGTTAGATTTGTTTGGACGAACCTTGATGCCACATCTCGCCATCGAATTCCTATCTGGATAGACGGATTCAAGGCCTTCCCTTTTTCATCTCTCTAAACTACCTGTCGGAGTCTTGATGCTCCCATCCTTGGTTCGATTGTTCAGACGAACCTCGATGCCACCCTTCTCACCTTTGAATTGCAATCCGAACGGATGGATACAAGGCCTCCCTTTTTCATCTTTCTAGACTACCGGTCGGATATAGATGTTCCCACCCCTCGTTCGATCCGTCCGAACGAACCTTGGTGCCACATCTCGCCTTCGAATTCCAATCATGATGGATGGATTCAAGGCCTTCCCTTTTTCATCCTTCTAGAATGCCGGTCGGAGTCAAGATGTTCCCATCCCTAGTTCGATCTGTTCAGATGAACCTTGGTGCCATTTCTCACTTTCAAATTCCTATCCAGACGGACGGATTCTCCCTTTTTCATCTTTCTAGAATACCGGTCAGAGTATTGATGTTCCCATCCTTCCTTCGATCCATTCAGATGAACCTGGTGCCACATCTTGCCTTCGAATTCCAATCAAGACGGACGGATTCAAAGCCCCCCTTTTTCAACTTTCTAGAATACCGATCGGAGTCTAGATGTTCCCATCCCTGGTTCGATCCATTCGAGCAAACCTCGGTGCCACTAGTCGCTTTAAAATTCCTATCCGGACTATCTTATTCAAGGCCTTCCCTTTTTCATCTTTCTAGAATACCGGTCGGAGTCTAGATGTTCCCATCCCTTGTTTGATCCATTCGAACGAACCTCAGTGCCACTTCTTGCTTTCGAATTCCTATCTGGACGGACGGATTCAAGGCCTCTAATTTTCATCTTTCTAGACTACCAGTCGGAATCTAGATGTTCCCATCCCAACTTCGATCCGTTCAAACGAACCTCGGTGCACCTCTCGCCTTCGAATTCCTATCCAGATGAATAGTATCAAGGCCTCCCTATTTCATCATTCTAGACTACCGTTTGGAGTCTAGATGTTCCCATCCCAGGTTTGATCCATTCGGACGAACCTCAATGCCACTTCTTGTAGGATACTAATGCTTCTCTAGAGGGGGGGTGAATAGAGATTTTCCAGTTTTAATTAAGTCTTTGGAATTTATTGTGCAATCTGAATAATATTAAGAATTTAGCACAAAAGCATTCAATCACAAAGACACAAATTTATAGTGTTCTGCCAACCCCGGCTTAGTCCACTCCTCAAGTTCCCCACTTGAGACTTATCCCTTATATTCAATAACCTAGAATATTACAAGCTACAAAGATTA
>JAMKQA010249236.1:0-22352 GCA_024699735.1 Posidonia australis | reverse complement strand
GTTGTTGAATCATGAAAATGATGCTTTGACCTGTTGCCAGCCAATGTTTGTGGTTTGGTTTTGAGCCCGGTGGGGCCTTGTGTTTTAGGCTGGAACTAGTCAGAAAATGTGTTTTAGGAAAAATCCTATGTTTTGAATGGTTTGTTTTTGGGAAAATGAAAATGAATTCCAAAAAGGATTTCGAAAGTGGTTTTGTTGAATTTCAACATGTTTTGGGAAAAGAAGGTTGTGGCTTTTGAGAAAGCCTGACTTGGGATAGAGGTCCCAGGTGGTGTTTTTGTAAAGGTCATGGATTTGGGTTTTGGGGAATGAATCCCAAGTGTAGTTTTATAGAATGTGATTTCAAGGATGTAAACCAAGTTTTGCATATTAGGAAACAAGTTTTCTCTGGTTTTATTGTGCTTGCTTGTAGTTGGGTGTTTTGGGGGTGCGTACTGGGTGACTTAGATGTCTCTCACGCGTGTTGTGTGTGTTTCAGGTGTAGACCGTGTGCAGCCAGTTTCTGGTGCAGGAATTGGAGTTTCTAGCCACGCATCGAGATCCTAGAGGTGAGCCTGGTTACAGTCTTTTTATTCTGTGATTTGTGTAATTAGGCTTGTGATGCTATTATTTGGTAGCGTGTCCGGATTCGGAGCATTCCAATAGCATTAAAAGAAATATGTGAAAAGCCCACCTGTGTGATGCATGAAAAAATAATGACATTAATATAAATAAAAAATTAATTTAAAATAATCTAAAATAAATTATTATTTGTAATTCATTTCTTTCTTACAAATTATCTCTTCCTGTACTATAATATGTTCATATTCCATGATCATGTGATCTTCATTCACGTGCATAATGATAGAGGTACACTATCTTATTGTCATTTGTTTTTATATAGTTTAAAACTAACACAACCAAAGCAAATAAAAAAGCAACCCATCCACCATAAATGATTATTTACTTAATTTAATCAAGAAAGAAAGTTTTGTACCCATCACCACAATAGTTCATATATGTTCTATTAATATAATAGAGAAGAAAAAATGGTGGTTGACTTATATGCCAAAGAATGTCATCACATTGTCGATGAAGAAGAAACTTGAAAAATGAATGAGAAATCTACATGTATGGAAACAGGAGTTATCATTTTTACGATGTGAAAATTATAAACTCTTTAATTATATTGATTATATCTAACAATTTAGATTTTTAATCTAATGGTTAAAGGTTGAGATATAAAAAGTCTTTTTTAACCACTTAAAATGAAGATTGTCCTAATTTGATGTCAATCATATATAAATGTGACTAGAAATGGATGTGTACATGGTTGAAATAAATATTTGTATACATTGTGGATGCCATTAACAAGAAATTGTAAGAAGTAAGCATGGGTGTTGAGCATGAGTTATGATGACTTATGGATATAAGTTCCGTTTGGAATAGCATTTGGAGCTACATCTATTGTTAAAAAGTTTTTTTTTCCAGAAAAAGTTTAGTTTTTCCTGTAGAACTTTTGTTCAAAAGTTATAATTAATTTTTTTTATAATTTGAATTTAAAAAGTTATTAACATAAAAAATTATTATATATAACTTTTGACAAAAAATTAACTTTTGATTAAAAATTATAGTTTCAGAAATAATTCCAAACGGAGTCTTACAAGATTATGATCAAATTTTTGAAACCAAACAAATGCCTACTACACAAGTCGTAGATTAGCAATGCAATTCAGTCGTAGTAATGGTATAATGTTTTTTTTTTATAACTTTAATGGTATTATATTAGTTTATTGGTTATGAATTCACCATCAAGTATCAAAAAGAAGTTCCACGTGTTACTTTAGCTTAGGATCTCAGAAGACTCAATCACAAAAGAACTCGACCACTTCTAAGGAGTGTAGGTCGAAAATGTCCAAGAGATAAGAAAATTACAGCATCAGATCAAAAAAGACCACAAGATCTAATTAAGATCCTACATTTTAAAATGTCGTATGTCAGGCAAATCTGTTGAATGTAATAAAATATTTATCTGCCTACATTTTAAAATGTGCAATGAGAACTAGTTATAATCGTGAATATGGTTGGTGGTTCGTTGATCAAAAATTGATTTTATCAAAACAAACCCGACCTAACTAGTGAACAGTTTGGTGAGATATCCGTAGCAAAATTGCTGTTGTGGTCCGGGGAGCATGTGCTTGGTTGGCACATGTGACAGATGTGGAAAAGATCAAGTACAAAACTATTGGATCTTGGATTTTAAATATTCAAAAGACTTGGGGCGACTCTTGAAGGATTTAATTTATTTCAGTACGAATATTTAATTTTGCCAATTTTGACGTACAAGTGTCACCATGAAGATCTTTTGTCATTCTTTGATGTAAAATAAGAAAAATATAAATAAATAAAAAGTGACATTAACATTCTGATAGTATTATTATTTCACTTGGAAGTGATTTTATTTTAGAGATGTATAAGTGTGTATACAAAGAAATTCTGGTTTGATTAAAAAGTAGAATAAGCATCGGAATAAGTGAAAAATATATAGATTAATACTAGTAAACATATATTTAATTTGAAATATGTATATATCATATTAAATATGTATTATTTTTATATAAAAAAAAACATATCACATATATACATGTATCAAAATAACTTAGTGGAATAACTTTATTTCAGTCCTCCTATGGAATAATAAATTTGAAATAAGTAAATCAGAATAGGAATTATTATTTTAAGTTTATTATAATTTTTACACAAATAAGCAAAATACTCTTTCCTATTCTAAGTTTATTCTAGAAGTTATTCTAGATCTAAACAAGAGCTTATTATTTGTTCAAGTTTGCACATGCAAGGAATGATATTTTAGTGGGCCTTTAAAGCTTTTTTTTTTTTGTTTAAATGTCTATTGGAGGTTTTGGGACTGTTTGTTTGGTGGTTTTAATCCATCAAAAAATATTTTATCTATTTAAATCAAAGGTTTATAAACCAAAGATATTTGGTTTTTTTTATTGTTAGATGTGACACATAAGTCGAGGTTTTTTTTGAACTTGAGAAAAAAACTTAATAGAGTGGATTATTTTCATAACATAAAAGAAAAAGTCAACAAATAAGTCCATGATACAATAAAAAAACAAATAAATGCATTTACCAAACATGGTTTTTTCTATTAAAAAAATTATGTGCCACCTATAACATAAATTATTTAAAAAGTTAAAATATTTTTTTTTTGTTAACGGTTGAGATAGATAGATATTATTTCTTCGACTCAAATGTCGGATAAGAAACATATTGTTAAGTAATATTACAGACTTATAGGCTAATCAGTCAAAAAAACCATATTGTATCATCAGATAGAACCAAACAAATAGAACATTGATGTTTGATACAAAATTAATTTTAAGTACTACTGAGTATAGGAAAATTGTACTTTAGTGATAAGTAAGTTTTCAAACAAGTTGTATTTCGGTGGCCACAAGAAAAATTCCTATAGATAATGGATATTAGCCATTGGATTTAATAAAATTAGATAAATGATAGGGAAGTAGCAGTGGAGATGAGGTAAGGATGCAAAGGTGGAGGAGGAGCGACGACGTTGATGGACAATGTGATACACGAATGAGGCTAACAATAGTAAGCAGAGGAAGAGCGATGGCAATGACAATAGAGAAGACAAACAACGTGGTACATGAAAAAGGCTATAGAAAAAGACCATAAAAGAAGAAAAAAAATGAAAGGCAACAGCACCATGGAAATGAATTAGGACGAGATGGGAGGTGTTGTACATAAAAGAGGCCGTTGCTACACAAGCGTGGAAACATTTACAAGTATTTCATCACGGTGACTACAGGCTCTTTTTTGGATTGAAAAATGTCATTTCCAATTAATACTGAGCTTTTTTTTTAGAAACGGTAATTATATTGATAAGGATTCTTGGTTATAGAATCACCATCAAGAACTCAAATATTGTCCAAAATATTACAAAAATGTCTAGAATCCAGAAGATCCAGAGAATTAAAAAGAAAAAAGAGTTAGCCACTTGAGTGCATAACAAAGTAAGAAAGTCCAAAAGTAATTAAATTACGGTCCCAATCTCGTTAAAGACCACAAAAAATAATTGCAGAAGGAAAGTCATGAGGAATGATCCTCCATGGAATTTTACTCAGGTAGCATGGTCTCAGTCGGAGTATTGACTGATGAGATGGGGGGCGCAGTGATAGATTTAGTAGAGATTCTCAAATTTTGTTGATTCATGATACAGGAATTTTGCATTTCCGAGTCAGATTGAAGTAAAGCCTCTCTTTCAAAATCTGTACCTAAGTTTACTGACCAGGAATACATAAGGGAAATAATCTTAAATATGATTTGTCTACTTGTATCAGATGAGTTACAAAAAGTTCTACTATTTCTTTCTTTCCAAATACACCAAATTATTACCGGAATGAACACATTCCAATCAGGTTCAGATAATGCAAAAAAACAATGGGGTTTATACCGATAAAAATCTGAGACATGATAGAATACTGGATATAAAGGGCAGTTAATAAAAAACTTCCATATAGCAGCTGCAAAAGAGCAATGAATAAATAAATGCGATACAATTTCACAATGAGCCTTGCACATAATGCAAAGCTCTTGACCGATCCATCCTTTTTTCATCAGGTTATCTTTGGTTAGAATCTTATTTGATACTGCTAACCAAGTAAAGAGTTTGTTTTTTAAAAGTACCCAAGCCTTCCAAATGGGTTTGTACAGCTGGAATCTCAATCCACCATCATTGACAACATTATAACATGATTTTACTGAATAAGCAAAATTGAGATCGGGTTGCCATTGAAGCTTTTTTTTTTCCCAAATTAAGCTGTAGGCCTGATAGTATATCTACCAAATGGTCTACTTGTGCCTGCAATGCAGAGGAGTTATTGTGTTGCACTATACTGTCAAAGTCATGGAATAAATCTTGGAAATTACTCTTAAAAAGTTGCAGTACCCTTTTCACAGATAATTTCTTGTGTTTTACTATTTTATATAAGTCTGGAAATATATATTTTAGAGGAGTGCCATTAATCCAATTATTCTCCCAGAAGATGATGTCTTCATCATCTCCTACTTCAATTGAAATGAAACAATTAAGAATACTAAAACATTTCTTAAACTCTTGTAAAATTGGAGAGCATTTTCTAGGTGAAGAGTTAAGTAAAGCTCCCAATCCAGATCTAGAACATTATCTGGCTCTTAATAAAATTGGTCACTTCAAATAAGGAGCATAAGTATAGAACTTCCATAAGAGTTTACCTTTAAGGACCACACTAAAGTTCCTAAGATTAATGATGTCCCAACCCTTTTGTTTCTTAAATTTACATAAGGTATTCTACTTTACCAAGTGATAACTCTTTTTATTAGTTGATCACGACTGCCATAGGAATCTACATCTGAGTCTATTAATCTCATTTTCCATCCTTAAGGGTAGATGAAGAACCAAAAGTTAATAGATAAGTATTGTAGATAGAATATTGTTTATTAGGATTAATCTTTCTCCTAGCAAAAAGAGATTAGTTTTTCAAATAGACAACTTATCGAAGATTTTTTCGATGACAGGTGTCTAATCTTTATATGACAGGGTGAGGAAACCTGCGTAGGTGGTTGACGTTTTGCTTTGTTTTCCGACGTTCCTACATCTTATCACATATCCGCGAATTATTTAGTTACCGACACCAGACGCGATGGTCTGGACATAGTGGAATTGTTTTATTTGTAAACGGACATAGTGGAATTGTGTATAATCGTAATGTTATGGCAACCAACGGAGGGTGGTGTAATACTCCAAATAGTTATTTTAGTCCACGGACAAGACTATATTTGATCTGTCCGCCTATTATGTATTATTAACTTGTCCTCTTCTTGATATGACAATGATGATGATTCCATGCATGACTTTTCGGATGTTTTGTGGCAAGGACATGGTTCTTAGCTTGTTTTCATGTTAATATAATATGTGATCCCAATACATGTATAAAGCTTCCGCATTAAGTACAGTCTGTGGATGGATATGCAAGTTTTATATATAATAACTTGGTTAATTTGCTTATGGACAAAATTTTGTTCATATTTACCTTGAGTTTCTATTGATTTTACAATGCATGTTGTATTTGCTAAAGGCACGATTAGTATATTATCATTGTGCATTTGACATCAATATAAAGTTAACATGTTGCGGTGTTTTCTTGACATCAATTGAATACATGTTGATGAAATTAAGGTTTGAATCCGATATTAATAAGTTGATTGATTTTTTTAAAGTACAGTTTGATGAGTACAATGTTTTGCAATTTCAACTTGATTTGCTGACACAAATTATTCAATCTGTTAATTTGGGAGTTGAGAGGGATGTTATATCCTAGACCTCAACCTCTTCTTCTAATTTTTCAGTTAAATCATGTTATAATATATTGAATGATAATGGTCTCAGATTCAATCTTTTTGAGCAAGTTTGGCTGACTTGGGCCTCTCTCAAGGTTAAGCTTTTCTCTTGGCTTTTTATTCACAACAAAAATCATACCAAGGAAAATTTGACAAAAAGAGGGTGGACTGAATCATCTAGCTGTATTTTCTGTAATCGTATTACAGAAACTAATACCCATTTGTTTATGTTTTGCGAATTTGTTTCACAGATTTGGCAGTTCTTCTTATGTTCTCAGTTATATCCTGGATTTTATAATCTGTGTTACTTATATCAGCATAAACTCGCGCTTGAATTTCAACTAAATAACTGCAGTTGGTTTGTTTTGATTCAAGTTATTCTCTGGGTAACCTGGAAAGAAAGAAACAGCAGAATTTTTCGTGATACTTTTAAACCTTCTTATATCATTATTTCTGATATAATTGGATTAATGGGGCACTGGTTAGATTCTCTTTTACCAGGATTTGAGAAGGAGGATCTGAGGAATTCATTAACCTCTATGAAAGCTGTTTGGGTTGAGAATTTCACAATCTCTTCAGATGCTCCTCCTACCTCTACTGATTCCACCTTACACCCAGCTGCTGCTGCTGAAGATATGGGGCGGTAGCTTTAATTATTTTTATAACATTGGAACTATATTGCCAGCTTCGCTAGTTGGTTTGTAATATTGGCATGAACATTGCCTTGCTTTCTTTATTTTGATGCAATATGGACTCCTGATTCCCTTGGAATTATTTCCTTGGGATTGATATCTAATACTACTTACTATTGCCAAAAAAAAATTAAGGTCTGATTTCATATGATAGCTTGGGATTTTTTTTTTTTTCTTAATATTTAGCTAGATCACCAAAGTGGTCCTAAACATGAAGGATGATAATAACATACTAAGACAAAGTGAATGATATCAGAAATGTATTTATTTTTTAAAATGTTATTTTATTCCCGAAGGAGTGATACCGAATGCTCTTGTTGGATTCAAAACGAATCCACCATTAAGTGGTCCAACAAGTAACGTTTTGTGCAAATAAAGATGAGTGTTACAGTTTTTTTAGTAACAGTAAACTATATTATTATCATTCTTAGCTATGAAACCACCACTAAGAGTAAAAGAAGTGTTCATATTACAAAATTAGGGATCACAGAGTTCCAATGTCAAAGGCAACAAAAATATCACTGTCCAAGTTCAACATATAACTGAAGTAATAATTCTAGAAAAACTGATTAAGGAGGAACTAATCAGCAAAAGAGTTTCGAGTTGGGTTCGAGGGTAGGGTAAAGTACTGATCAATTAAGAGAGTTTGATTCTATGGAATAATATTGTTGCTCTGCTCCAACTTCCATGCTTGCTGCATTTGTGAAACTGAGTGGAAGATTATCTATCTAAGAATACATAAGAGATATAATTTCAAAAATAATCAAGTTGAAAGTAGAGACTTTTCCTCGAAAAATTCTGTTATTTCTTTCCTTCCCTATGCACCAAACCAAAGCAGGAATCAATATGTACCAACCCACTAAGGGTAAATCAAAATCACTAGCAGGTAAAAAGATGAAGAGATCCTTAATATGAAAAAAGCAAGGATACAGAGGATATTTAACAAAAAATTTCCAGATTGCAATAACAAAGGAGCAATGTAAAAATAGATAGGATGCTGTTTCACTGTATGAATTACAAATTATACATACCTTAGAGCCATCCCAGCCTCTTGTACAAAGGTTATCTCTGGTGAGTATCTTATTAAAAACCACCAGTTAAGTAAATAGTTTAACTTTGATTGGCACCCAAGATTTTTAGATTTTTTTGTAAAAGGAAAATTTGATACCACCATCATTGATGATTTTATAACAAGACTTTACAGTAAATTTATACTCACCAGATGGAATCCAAATCATTTTATCAATCCCAGAATGTAATTGGGTTCCATTTAAAAGTTCAGTAAACAATTCAAGTTGATTTTGAGTAACTAACAAGTGGTCAGTGTTAGAGTCAAAATGAAATAAGGCATGAGGTTCATCTCTATTTAGCTCAATCATCCTTTTAACAGACACCTTTTTGTGATTTGAGATAACATACAGATCAGGAAATTTAAATTTCAAAGGTGTCCCATCCAACCACTAATTTTCCTAAAAAATAACATTTTCACCATTACTTATCTCAAATCTAGAAAAGCTATTAATAATATTGAAGCAAGCTTTTATTTCATGTCACAATGGAGAGCATCTATTCTCAATAGTGTTTAAAATTACACCAGGCCAGAAACGTGAAAAGTATCTGGCATGCAGTAGCAAAGGCCATTTAGCTTTGAGGAGGAGGAAAGAGTTTAATTTGATTTTAAGGCATTATATTATCTTAAGGCATTATATTCATGCAAATCTATGGTTGGTGATAGGGGGAGCTTACATTTTATTTTTAGAACTTATATTTAATATTTTGATTTTGTCATCATCAAAAATGAGGAGATTGTTGAAAATATATTTATATGTTTTGATGATAATACATGAGCTAATGAATTTTTATGTATATTTTCATTTAAGGAAAAAGTGCTCCAAAGATAGGATTGAAAAGTTGTATTATTTGAGTCAATGTAATATTTTATGTAAACAAACAATATGTATGTATATCTGATGAGATATGTTTTTTTTTTGGCAATGGTAAGTAGTATTAGTTAACTATCCCAAGGAAAAAAATTCCAAGGAAATCAAGGGTCCAGAGTGTGCAAAATAAAACACAGAAAGAGCAAGACAATGTTCATGCCATTAGTACAGACCAACCAGCGGAGCTGGCAATAAAGTTCAACTATCATAAAAAAGTATCTGATGAAATATGTTGAAAAATTGAGAAGTAACTGTATATGTAAAGTTGTTGAAAAATCAATGGAGTTTATTCGACATACTGTACCTAATCAGCATACCGAATCAGGAAGAAACAACACAAGCATTGGCGTTTCGAAGACAAATGTGGAAAAACAAAGAAGAAGGCAATTCGGCATATTGTCGAAAAACGGAATACTGAATCTGAAGATTTCGACGTATGTGACGGCACTCCGAAATAAAATAAGAAAATTAGAGTAGAAGGCAATTCGACATACTAGGTTAAAACGGTATACCGAATCAAGAGAATTCAGCACACTGAGGTTTTTCGACATACTGAATTGGTCACAAGTTGCAGATTAAAGAGAAAAATGACATTCCGAGAGTCAAAACGGCATACCGAAGTACTAGCCGTTTATGACCGTTTTTATAGTTGTTAGACACAAGCTTTAGTGGTCCTTTAGCTATAAATAGGACCCTCAAGAACCTTAGTAGCACACATATATCGATATACTTGTAATCCAAGAGATTGTACTCCATCCTCTACCTATATTTCTCTCATTCTTTCCACAAGCTCTGTGCTTTAAAATTGATCAAGAGTGCTCTGTGTAAGGAAAACACATCATCATCTGTAAAGCTACATGGAAATGTGTTCTAGCTTCTCTAGGTACGAGAAGTGGAAGGAGTGAGATTTGAGTTTGTAGGGCTACCAACACAAGTAAGTATTTGTTTTTTTAGAATAAGGGAAAATCTCAAGAGGGTTCTTGAGGAGTGGACTAGGCTGGGGTTTGGTCGAACCACTATAAATTTATAGTGTCCTCATTTTCTCTCTTCCCCTTCTTTACATGATTTAGTTTAATATTCAATTTTCCATCATTTACATGTTGTTTGCTTAAATTTGTCAACATAAGATTAAAATTGGCTAAGTTAAATTAAAAATTATTGTGATTCTCTATTCACCCATCTCTAGAGAAGCCTCTCGATCCTTCACTCGTCGCTTGTATGTCTAGCGCCAAGTATTATCTCCTCGCCTATCTTAGTAGCGACAAGACACATTGCCTTCTAAATTAGCGACAAGACTTGTCGTTTGTCACACTGGAAACATCTGGTTCTTTTATATTTTATCCCTTTTCTTTTATTTTAATCCACAAAGAAATGTTAAAACTTGGAAGAACTTTAGAAATTCCATAAAAAATCATAAAAACATCTTCTTATGTCGAAAATACTCAAATCTGCCATCAATTCAAGTAAGGTGAGAGTGCCAACTTTGCCATAGCTAATAACTCGCACCGAAAATGTTTAAGGGGGCTCAAACCAGCTACTAGTTCGAGTGTATTAGCTATGTCATAACTAATGACCTTGAGTCACGTAAAATCAAGAATATTTTTAAACAATTCATGGGAAAATTTGAAAAACATGTTATAGATCCTTAGCCATGTGATTTGGGACATCTCAAGGTTCTATTCTTAATTAACTCTAGGAAATGCGAAGATGGGATATCTACAAGTAAAAAGAGGAGAAAAGGGTTGTAGAGGGTATAGTGAAAAGAAAAGGAGGAAAAAATTTTGCTCGTTAAAATTTTTTAGGTTAGATTAACGAGGATGTGACCTCGCCACATCCTTGCTAATTAAGTCCTTGCGAAATGTACTCGAACTTTTGTTCAATTTTGCAAGGACATGGTAAAGATATATCCTTGCCAATAATTTGCAAGGATATGTCCTCACGTCACAAAAAGCAGAATGTTTATTAATGTTACCAAATTTTCACTTTGGTACCTTCAACTTTAAAAGAGTTTACTTTAGTATCCTTAACTTTTACCGTTTCTCGGTTTACCACTTCTGTTAAGAGTTTTTATAGTTTTACAGTAATTTGGCACAAAAATGCCCTTTTTGCCTTCTCCTCCTCTTGTTCACCTAAAAACATCCACCAACCCTCTTATTCTTCTTCCACTCATTGAATCATGAGTTCCTTCAACTCCACCATCATAGTATGCCTCTGATGCCTCCTAGAGGGCCAGCATTGCATGGCTCTAGAATTGAAGGTTGATCTTGAAGTCTTGGGCAATCTTGCAGATTAGCCTTTAGAAGGAGAGCTTGTAGATTAGGAGCTTTATGCTCTTCTAGTACTTGTAGATTTCACTGTCAAAGACAACCATCAAATGAATTTCTCAGAACAAGTAGAAGATTTGAGATTTACGTCATGAACAATACATAGGAATGATGATACCTGGAGAAATTGGTTGAAATGTGAAAAAGATTGAATCTTTGATAGTGGGGATCGAGTCACGAGGTCAGGATTGGGTCTCGTCGTCATCGTCGAAGGTGGGGATCGAGTCACAAGACCAGGATCAAGCTACAGGTTCACTGTTGGAGGTAAAGATCATGCTAGACACTTGTCTTTGAAGGTGGAGATCGAATCGTAAGGTTGGGATTAGGCTGGAGGCTCGCCACCAAAGGTGAATATTGCACTGGACACTCGCCATTAAAGGTGAATACCATGTTGGACGCTCGCCCATGGAGGTAGAGATCGTTGTTGAGAAACCCTATTCACAGGCTGTTGTTGAGAAACTCTCCTCACTGAGAGAGGAAATGGAGAATTGAGAAAGAAAGAGAGGGATTATTTTGAAAGGCTATAATAATCTTTTTAACAACGTTAGTGTATAGATTTAACATTGAGATAAAATGGAATTTAAGAATACCAAAGTGATTCCTTTTAAAGTTGAGGATGTCAAAGTAAGAATGTAATATAGTTTAATATACCAACATGATAATAACCTCTTCTCTTTTTTTGTGACAATGAACAGATCTATTTGAAACAACACTCAATTAGAAACCTCAGTTTTGAATAATTACATCCACTTTAGTCGAGTCCTGCAAGTCAAACATCATGACTGTATTTGGTGTTTTTCGCATATTGAATAAGGATGATTCTTTGTTTAGGAATGACGATTTACAATAGAAAAAGCAACATGGGCCAAATAATTGTCATATTCTCTTGTAAATGTCGTTGAAGTGGAATTTTGACATACTTTCTAGAAATTGGCTTCAATGGAGTTTAAACTAGATTTCTGTGAGTTTATATATAAATATATATATATATATATATATATGAGATCAGGTGTACTTTACCTCAAAACACTTCTTAGATGAGACTTTATCATAGTCATTCGTCTTATCTTTACATATCTTAAAAAACCCATAAAACAACTATAGATGAAATAAGTGGTATTACCTTTTTGAATTGGAAAAGACAAAAAAATGATTTCTCAAAAAGTATCACACCCACACACACATGCACACACACACGTACTCTCTCTCCCTCTCTCTTTCTCTCTCTCGTTGTATTTTGAGATTAACTTTTAGAAAGTCCTTCCAACATACTAGGCCTTAATTCATCTTGATATACTTGATTAGGGATTGAAATGAATCTGGTCAAGGATGAACCTATAATTTAACTTAAATTATTCAAATTAGAAAATTTTAGATCTATATCCAATCTAACTTCAATTTAAACTCAAGCCAACCTAATCCACAAATTTCGGATTGGGTCAGGTCAATTCTTAGGTTTTATATATACTAATTAAGAACTAAAGATTGCATTTATAACATATCGTATAAAAATATACAATACAAATAACAAACATAAAATAGTGAACAATCTAATTAAATTCTGGATAAATATATGATTTCTCATTGTAAACAAGACATAAGCTCAAATTTTCCACTTATTTCTTGTCTTATGTTTACGTTTCATAAAAAAAAAGTTTTCGTTTGAAGGTTTATGTTAAAAAAAATTTATTCAAATGATGTTCTACAACTGAATGAAAGAAGTTTTCATGAAAAAAAGTTTTGTTTCATGAAAATAAAGTTTTTCATGGATAAAAGTTTTTCAATTAGAATGTTCAAAACCTAACTACTCTCCTGAATGTTGAATGACAACTTCGAATACATTGTTTTGAATTAGAGTACAAAACTGAAAAAGTGTATCCAACTTAAATCCATCTAATCCCAATTCTATATGTGCAGAAAACATTTAAAACGAAAATCTTAAAACGAAAACATTTTTCCATAAAACGAAAACCTTTTTATATGAAAAACTTTTTCTCCATGAAACAAAAACTTTTTTTTGATGAAAAACTCTTTCATTAGAGATCATGAACATATTGAAAAATGTGTAAAATCCTTAGTATTCCCAAAATCTTTGGTAACCGAACCAATTATTACTATCAATAACAACAACTAATTAATTATAGTCTCTCTCTCGTTACCCTCCGAAACACAAGACCACTATTAAGTCAAAATAACATAAAATAGTAACAGTATTTTGTTTTTTAATTTCTCTTTGAAAGCCTAATGACTCACTTGAATGTCGAATGAAAGAAATAAGTTACGATGTAACTGTAAAACCATGACGCATTAATAAAATAAGATGAAGAATAACAATGAAAAGAGATGAAAAACCAGTTAAGAAGCGTTACTTGAATGATAATTATTTTTTAATTTTTAAAATAAAAATCTTAAAACGAAAATATTTTTCCATAATAAGAAAACTATTTTTTATGAAAATTATTTTTTCTATACTCTTTCATTAGAAAATACCAACATATTGAAAAACATGTAAAACCTTTGTATTCCCAAAATCATTGGTAATAGGACTAATTATTAATGTAGCTGTACTTTATTCAATAACAATAATTAATTAAGGACATGTTTGCAACAGTAGATTAAAGGATCCTGTGGTTGAGATTTGTGGCTCTTTTGGAGTTTTTAAGGACATGTTTGCAACAGAAATATATATATATATATATATATATATATAGGCAAATTATCAGATGAGACCCGGCCTCACTTTTGTATGGTAAGGTCCTTCATCTTCTACTGTACATTTAGTATCTTACGGTGTAGATTTAAAGGTGTTTTAAAATATGTTTAATTGCATGTATTGATGACTCAGTAATACTTTTTTCGTGGCCCAAGTTAGTAGCTTTGGTTTTGATGAAGAAAGACTACTTCTCTTTCACATTGCTAATTCCTTTTTTGTGGTCCAAGTTAGTGGCTTTGGTTTTAATGCTTTTTTTCACTTGAGTAATTATTGTGAATGTTACAATGTGAACATTTATTGTTAACATTTAATAATAACATAATAACTGCTAAGTTAGTTAATGTGGACATATTAACATTAGATGTGGACATTTATACCATTTTGAAATATAGGTTGTCAGGCAAGTAGTCTCACCAACATACTTACAAAAATATCAATGATAATAGTGGAAGTGATAAATATCTATGACTCACATGACAACATAATAACTATACTAAATTGAAATCTAGTTATAAGCATTGCTAATAAAGTTGAAACTTATGACTTTATAATATATTTTTTTTACTGATCATTTTCCATGTTCCAATAGAAATCTCAATTTTTTTTAATTTGTGACATTTTTGTTTTTTAGTTTTAGTTTTAGTTTCAACTTTATACTTCTTTGTTTTTTTGGTGTTATTTTTTTTTTCTTATTTTAGTTTTTGGTTTACTACTTTTTCCTATTTTAGTTTCAGTATTGCTACGCTTTACTATTTTAGTTTTAGTATTCGAGATTTGTAGATATGGTTTTACGATGATGGTGAAGAACATAACTGTAGAGCGGAAGGGAGGGCGGTGAGTCATAGAGGTGATGGAGAGAATGGCGAGGCAGAGTAGATGACAATGGAGGGTGAGTCCCGTCCTCACTTTTATTATGTAAAGTCATTCATCTATTACAATTAATATTCTGTTATACGGTTGAGATTAAAAGGTGTTTTAAGATGTATTTAATTGCTTGTATTGGTAAATGAATTGATGACTCAGCAATTAATTTATATTACCCACATTAGTAGTTTGGTTTTAACAAAGAAAGGTTGTTTCCTTCACATTGGCATTTATTATTAAGAACGATCCATTCTAATTCCTAAATAACTCAACTTGTGGAACAGTAATCGTTAAATAAAGTATAATTATTTCACCCATGTTTCTTTTTTTTTTTGCCTATTAGTCTTAGTTTTGGTCTTACGATTACATTTTTATTACGTTAACAATTTTGTATTTTAGTAAAAAATTTGATATTATGTTTCAGTGAATTTTATTATGGTAGATATGATTTTTCTCTTATATAAAACTTATGATTTAAATGTTACATTACCGATTATTCCTTATTAGTTTTAGTTTTGGTCTTACGTTTCTTTGAATTTTATTATTGATATTCGTCTCAAATTAGTAGGTATGATTTTATTGTAACAAAAAAAATTTACGTTAACAATTTTATACTTTAGTTTAGGTTTTACTATAAAGTAATAATTATTATATTTGCTTTATGTTAATGTTTACAGGATTTTGTTATTATTTATCACATGTAATGTTTAAGTATACAACAATACAATGATGGAGTTGTCTACTCTAGTTTACAATGACTCTAACAACATCAGGATGATAGTGGCCACAATATACAGTGGCAATTCCATCAAAGGCGTCTAACAAATATTGCTTACCATGTATAATATTCAACAACCGTAAGAAAGAAACAATGAAATTAACAGCAAAAAAGAATGAAATTAACTTTGCAAATTCTCCATCTTCTTCGTTTGCTTTGGCTGTGATCGTAAAGTTGGTATCAATTTCAGCCAAGACCTTCAATAATCCTTAGAACATAGAAAACAAATGAGCAGATGTACCACCAATTACCCAAAAGTATACATTTCTCCTCCAATCTTCAATGCTAACTCCACTTCAAGTCCTGCCATGACCACACTTCACAGATTGGCATCAAGCACTAGACACTCGAAAAACATGAATCTAAAAAAAACCCTAAGAGTTACCTTCTCGAGGATGATGTCGAGGGAGGATGGCCAACAGAGGTGTCCAGACAAGGCATGGAGGATGACGTTGCCTTTGAGCCCACTGCATTAGTGTTGCTCTTCCTGACTTCTATACCACCACCACCAAAATACCAAGAGACACTACAACATTTTATAAGAGGAGGAGAAGTAGAAAAGAAACCACAGTAGAATGGATTTGGGATAGGCTAAGACGACGGGAGGAGGAGAGTGCATCGTTTCTGATCCTCTTACCAAAGTTTCTGCTTTCGTCGTCACCGGTGTAGGGATTCCATCTTGGATTGCGGTGCTTGACGGTGGCGGGGACGTTGGAGGTAAGGAGGCTATTGAAGGCGGTGGGACAGTCCATCTTGCAGGCGTCGACGAAACGAGGGGACGCCAGGGATGTGGTCACGGACGAAGGAGGAGAGGGTTTGGAATTGGAGAGAGAGAGATAGAAGAGGAGTTTTGAGTTTTGATGTTTTTTTCATCTAGATTCACTTTTTGTTGTTTTGCATGAATCGAAATTAATGAGGAACACTTCACGAGGTTTTGAAAATTGCTCCTACTTATTAACATATCTTTGTTGATTTCAAAGGATTTTTTTAAATGGTTAAGATGTAAACAAGAGATTCAATATTAATGACTAAGATTATGAGCCTCACATACAAAAGTGAGGCCAGACCTCTCTAGATGAGATAATCTTTCGAGACTACAATAAGATAGTCTTTGAATTGTTTGTTGATGATTAGGACAACATTATGTGACATAAAAGTTTCAAATAATCTAATTGCTTACCTAACCGATCATTAGCATGAAAGTTTAAGGTTTCTAATTTCTACAAATTAGAAATTTTAAAATTAATCTGCATGATATCAATGACATTATTTCTCTATTGTATTATTAGTTAAAAAATTTGAATGTAATATTTGAAAAAAAGAAGCCCTGCACTCTATTTCAAATATACAACAATCTTGAGACATGGAACAAGTGCAAACAGTGGCCCAAACCATTACTTCCTCTATTGAGATGGTTGAACATCTTCTACCTCCTTTTCCAGATTTTGCAATAGATTATGTTGTTGAGTGATTAATGACTTGTTAATCATCTCTATTATGCATTCTTTTTTACGGAAGTTTTATTGTGGAGAGAACATTTAATTTATATGAGATGACATGTATTATTGAACACTTTTGACTTTTAACGATGATTTTCGTAGTTAAGAGAATTATCTAATAGTAATTTATCAATTTCAAAAAAAAAAAAAATCTACGTGTCAATCATGAATAATGTTTTTTTTTTGTAAACAGTAATTTTTATGTATGTCTTAAGATTCGAACCTGAGACCTGTGATAAGTTTAAAGTTCTTCCATTCACTACGACAATGAGACATTGTCTCAATCATGGACAATGTCAATCCGATATCTTGGCATCTGTCTTTCTGCAGTCTGCCTATATCACTGATGACCAGCACACGGTTTTTTGTGGCATTGTAAACGGGCATTCCAGTCCATGGGCGAGATTTGGTTTGACCTCTTGTATTTCCTACACCTACATCTGCCGTTTTAATATCATCTATGGAAGAAAAACCTTAGGTTTCTGGTTTCTAGTTTCTAGGTTTCCAGTCCATGGGCGAGATTAGGTTTACATGTGTTGCTGACAGTGATCTGCATCCAATCAAATGGGACCCAGGTCCTAAGATTATTCCTTTTATACTACGTCCTTGTTTCTATCGCTTACAGGGCTGCATTATTTTGTTATTGTAGACGACGGGGAGTTCAACGCAATTTCATGAAATTAATATATATCTTTTACACTACATACGTAGAGTTCGTTATTTACAAAGTTGCATCACCGAAGACGAGGAGTTCAACAAAATTTATGAGATTAATATATACTCTTCTAATCAATATTTGTTGAGAATATACAAAAAAGTTTGCTCTAATTTTTCTTTCAACTGCGAAACCCTCAAATCTGAATGGGACGCCGTCGTCGACGCTTGATCTGTTCCCAGGTCAACTCTGCCTCCGAATTCGACTGGTATGCGTTCAAAGCACGCCTCTTGGAGGAGGATAAAAAGCTTGCTGCTCTGTCTACCTTCTTCCCCTTCCGGGCATCTCATCGTTTTCGTTCCTCCTCTAGTAAGTGTCGAGGGCGACAGGTATGTTCTTTGGTTGCTGGGTCTGTGGTCATTCCCCTCTCGTTGGGGGCTGACCCAGTGGTTTGCCCCGATTTGTCTGCTGGTCGATCGGGGAAGTGCCCTCTTCTCTGGGAGAGGACTCCTTTTGCCTTGATCTGTTTTGGGAAGATCCGATCCCTATGCCGGTGGGTGGGTCATTGTTCTGATGACTCCTGTCTGGATCTGCATGTTGATTTGGCTCTACCTTCTGTATATGTTTTGCCTGCGAAATTTGATTTCCTTACTTGTTGCATCTTCAAGGGTTGTTCTTTTTCTAGTGTTTTCTGTGAGTTTTTTTGGTAGTGTTACGTTTGGCTTGGGGGGCTGGCGATCACCGGAACTGTGTCTTCCGACGACTGGGGTCTCTGTGATAATCACCCTTCGTCGTGGCCATGACCGATCCAACAGGAGTGCTGAGCTTTCTCTCCATTCGGATCTGGGGCCCTTGTCTTCTTTAGACCCCCTCTTTGTCCTGGCTTCCCCCTCTAGGGCTTCCCTTTCGCCGATCGGAAGTCACCGAAAGGCTGGAGAAGAAGACCGGTGTTCAGGCGGTTCCCAAGGTAATTACTACTGGTCTGACTACGGGGTTTTTGCCTCGTCGAACGTGTGAAATTTCTCCACCTTTTCCCCCTGACTCTCTGTCTTCTCCTTTGATTAGTGGCTCTTTGGGATGCTTAACTAATAATTTCAGAGGGGTTAATGATTGTCTGCATGAGAATTATGCTCCCAAAGTTTTTAATAATTTAGATTTAGGTTTGGGTTTTAAACGTAGGGTGAATTTAAACCAGGGGAACCGCTCTCCGATTCGCCGCCCCACATTAATGTGTTGCACGTCGAGTGCAGAACACGTCTCGTCTTCCCTTACAGACGCCTCCCATATCTCTGACATGGAGATTTTGTCAGAACTCGAGCCTCCTATGCAGGACAACCTTACCTCTTTATCACGCCACTCTTTTTCTGGCGTTACGGGTTCTGGTATATGGGTTTCACGCTTCTCTCCTCTCTCCCTTTCTCCTAGTTGCTCCTTAGTGACTCGAGCTAGGTCTAGTGGTCTGCGGTCTCCCGTCCGGGCGCCTGCTGTGGATTCAGGGTGTGTTGAAGACGATGCTCCTGATCACTGGGAACTGATCTCTCGACGAAAGAAGCTCTCTCCCCTTGTAAGTTTTTGTAAACAACAAGGTAGATGTTTTTCCTGTGGCCTTCGAGGTCACGTTAAACGATTCTGTCACTATAGAAGTTCTTGTTATAAGTGCTCTTCTCCTTCTCACTCTATAGCCATCTGCAGATTTCAACAGCAAGCTACACCAGCCCCTTCCCGAGCTACAATGGCTGGACTTTCTCCTCATATCCCGAAACTCCTTCCACTTTTTGCCTCTGCTTATGATCATCTCCATTTCCTGTCCTGTTGTGCGATTGTAACCTCCCATACCCTGCACCTCTCTAAGTCAACCGTGGAGGATCACCTGCGCATGAACTGGCCAGCCTCCATTTTTGAGGTTTTGGATTTCTCTTCTGGGAAGTTCCTGATTAAATTTGCATCATGTTCTTCTCGAAACGAGACACTCAATCTACATCTTATGTCCCCTGGTCCGCTAGCTCCAATGCGATTTTTACTCTTAAGGAAGAGGGCATTTGGATCAGGTTGGAGGGTATACCTCATCATCTATGGAATATTGATTTCTTTGCTCATATGGTTGCTGATTTTGCTGACCTCTTAGAAGTTGATACCTCCCTTGATAGATTTAAGTCTCTGGGATTTGCGAAAATCAGAATCCGACTTCATATTGGTAGGGATATCCCGAATACTAGGTTCTTTGCTTTTGGTAGATTGGTATATCCTATTAAGTATAGGAACTACTGGGACTTATGTCCACCTTCTTCCTCTACTCCTGCCTCTCTACCTCCATGGCCCACTCAATCGAACAATAGTTCTTCTTTTGCTCCTAGGAGGATTCCTCCCAATCGTAGGCCTTTTAAATCTAACAAGGGGGGAGACGGGGGAAAAGTGGTAAGGGGCCACACCGTGGTAATAATGTCTGGACTAGAACTTCCAGTCCTTCCTCATCTTTTCATCCTACTCCCATTTCTGAGGGACTCCTTCCTACTCCCTCATTGCCAATTCATGGGGGTACTTCTGCCTCTGCAATTCACTCGGCCACCAATAAGGGGCTTTCTGCAGCGATTCTGTTTGTGGAGGAGGAAATGAGGGTCAGGAATCTTTCTCTGGCAAAATTTAAAAAGGTGTTAGCGGTTTTTGACTACCTTGAGCAAGAGGATCCGAAATCAGGCACTAGGGAAAGACCTACTTCAATGCCAACCACCCCACTTCATGCTCCAGGTAATATCTCTGCTTTCATTGAGCAATCTGCAGATTCTATTACTCTTGCCAACATTGACTCTGTTTCTGTTGATATCCCTGCAAACTCTTACGAATCTTATTCTTGCCCAGTTGATAGCCCTTATAATGTCATGGATAAAGAGGTACTTATGTGGGAATCAGCTGATCAATTCATGACTTTTGGTAATGCCACTGGTTTTAATTTTCAGAATGTGGATGAGACTCATGTTTTCCTGAATTTGGTTAGAAAGGATCAGGACTTAGGTCCTATTCAATTTGAGTTGCCCCAGTCTCTTGAGGAGACTTTAACTTCTCCTCGTTTGTCCCAAGTGTCCACATGATTATTGCTGCTTAGAACATTAGGGGAATTGGGAGTAGTGCCAAAAAAAGGGCGGTTAGGAATTTAATTAGATTGAACAAATGTTGTAACCATGCCATCGGGGGTGGCCACAAATAAATAATATTATGTGTGCCAAAAGCGGCAAAGCCACGGTAAAAAGAAAAGGAGAAAAAATGCGAAAAATGCAGGAGTCGCCACCTAGTCTATTCAAATGGAAGACAAAGAAAACCATAAAACATGAAAATCATGCAAAACAAAATAAAAATGGGGTTGCGTAAACCAGAAATGCGGGTAAGGATCTCTGTTACGTACGAGGAAGGTGTTAGGCACCCTCGCACGTCCGATAAATTGGTCTTCTATTGATTTCTCTTTTGCTAATGAAATGTCGGCCTTGCAGCATTTTGCTGTACGCCCGAGGGCGATATGCCATGTCATGCAAATGCTTGTGGTGTCTAAAGTATAGGTGCATGATGTGTAGGGGTGTGTCCTAATGCTCAGAAATGTCGCTCGTGTGCCGGGCCAAGAGTTGATGCAATGATATTGCATATAAGATCAAAGATCTAATATCTTGAGCGATTTATCATCCTTACTTTCTACATGCCTAAATGCAATCTAAAAATGAAAGAAAACTGTTGAAAACAAATATGTGCCTTCCTAATGCATCAAGGACGAAAACCAGATGAAAACCCAGAAGCAAATCGGATCGAGAAAGCAAGCAAAACATATGAAAAACATGCTGTGTACTACTGAAAACAGGCCACTACGTCTGTTTAGTGCGCCAGACTGGTGCGTCAGTCTGGTGCGCGCCCTATGTGCGTCTATGTGGGCCAATAAAGTATGCAGAGGCAAAAACAGAAAGCCACGCAAAGAAAAACATCAGAGGATGCACTCTGGAAAAGTATGCAGTAGAAATCATTCTGGAAAACTCGGAAAAAAACATGTCTTGAAAGAGCTAGAAATGCAAATGCAATGCAATGACCTTGAGCTCAAGGGCTAGAAGCCTCACACAAGATCTCACCTATTTGAGCTAGATGAAGAAAGCATGATTCAGCCAGGCCACTGGATCTTGGGGCGATGCACATGGTTCTCACAAGGGATTAAGGTGCAATCGACCTACCAGATTCAGCCTGGAACTGAATAATAAAACGAGGAAAGCAAATGGAAAACAATTCGATCAAAAGCTAAAAACATGCATATGATGTCTTGGCATACCAGAGAATCAATCATAAAGGAAATAAGCTCAAAACTCTACGATAAAGTCATGCAAGCAAAGATGTAATGCAAGTGCTCTGAACTCTGGCCAGTGCGCCAGACTGGTGCGCGGGTTGGGTGCGACTGGGATGTGCGCCCCAGGGAGTCTGGATCAGACTGTAACCTGATCCAAAACCCACCCCAGCAGA